>JBBMEG010023113.1:0-25336 GCA_037832605.1 Cyclanthera cordifolia | reverse complement strand
GGCTTTTGGTCCTTTTGTCCTTTGTTCGGGTCCCGGCCTCTTCCGAGACTTCCGGGCCATATTTTATGTCACAACAGTATCCATTATCGAAGAGGTACAAACCTCTTCTTTCTTTCTATATGCTTTTTTATAATTCTCTTGAATATTAACTTAATTATAAATATTGTATGCACTAGTGGGATTGTTATTCATACTCTTTCGGTAAATATATAAAGCCTTATATTAACCTAAAGAACAATAGTAAGAGATCTATAATCACTGTTCTCTCAAGGCAAAGCAAAAAGTATATAAAAAGTTGATGGTCGGTCCACCATAGATAAATAAAAGTACTAGCCCTTGGTTAATTAAGCTTCTCATATCAAACTTAACTAACAACTACTTAATATAAAACAGAGAACAACGGATGCAACAATCACAATGTGGGGGACATTGTCTGTCCACGTGACAACAAAACAACATCTCCTCTATATATCTTTGAAACATGCTTCTAATAACTAAAGCATCATTCAAACAACATAGATAAATAATAAATAAATAAATAGAGAAAAAAAAAAAGAACAGAGTTAAGAATCAATAACATTGCATTGAAAATTAAAAATTTAATAAACAAAAAATCAAATAACAAACATCAAATAAAATTCAGACAAAGTATAAGTCAGAATGGAGAAAAAATAGAAGAATTACTTGCTTCTACTATCACCAAAAGAAATGTTGAAGACTTCCCAGCCGCTACCTTGATGCTTAACTTTTTGTCATGATAGTTGATCTCAATGTCACGCATTCACAATGCCTTCAGCTTTAAAATCTCTCTTCCTTTCTGATTCTTGGAAATCCAATTTAGAAAAATGACCTTCAATTTGACTCAAACTTTGACATTTAATATGTTGGTTCATATTTTATAACGCAGAAAACACCTTTATTTTCACTTGCTACTCCACTTTTACCTTTCTAGCATATTATTTTGGGACACCTTGACTGGCTGCCACAAATTCTTACTTGGGCAAGCAACGATATCTTGGCCATTCATTCTCCCAGAATTAGTTTGTAATTAATTCTTTTATTTTCTAAATATTAAATTTTGATCCGGGTTAAATGTGACCAGCATTGGGATGAACTACTTTTGTCAATGCCTTCAACATTTGCACTTCTACACCAACATGGAAATGTAGCAACCATCGAGAATGTTTTGTCATGGGAAATGCCATCAACATCTGTTTTTCTGTGCTAACATAAATGCTCACACCATAGATGAGTTTTTAGCAACAAAATGCGTGAAACATTCAAAAACTATGCCATAAAATTGTCATTTCAACATAATTTTTTTATTTATCATGCTTAAATTGAAAAAGAAATGTATTTATCCTAATTTTCATATAAACTCATGCAATTCTTATACTTTTAGCTTTAATTAATCAATAAAAAAGCATCAATTCTTATAAAAATAAAGCTAAATAACTCTTAAAATGGGGAGTTATCATTAATCAAATGAACAATAGTAAGAGATCTCTAATTATTCTCTCTCCTAAGATTGAGCAAAACGTAAACAAGAGGAGGATGGTCGGTTGACCCTTGCTAATTAATATACTTACTTTATAAACGATTACATCTTCCTTACCCTTTGTTGATTGACAAGGTTCCTTATTAACTAACTTAACTTGTAGCTACTTAAAACATAACAAAATACCATGCATACAACATTGATAATGCGAAGGACATTGACTATCCACGTGACAATAGAACAACATCTCTTTTATAGATAATTAAAACATGCATTTTAATAACTAAACCATAACTTAAATTGCATAGATAAATAAATAAAACAGGGATAAGAATAAATATCATTGCATTAAGATAAAATGTCAAGAAAATAATAAATAAAATAACAAAGCATAAATAAAACTGGACAAAGATAAATAAATTAGAATGGATGTCTTGCTTTTTTTCTCATTGAAAGTAATTCTGAGGACTTCCAATTAGCTACTTTGAAGCTCAATTTCTTGTCAAGATAATTGATCTTAATACCTTACGCATTCACAATGCTATTAGCTATAAAATTTCTCTTTCTTTCTGATTCTTAGGAGTTCAAATTAGGAAAATTAAGTCTCCCAAAGTTGGTTGAAGGTCCAATTTTATAGGAAAAAAAGCCATTAATTTTTGACAACTACATCGTTTCCACATTTATAGCATACTTTTTTGGGACACCTTGACTTGTTGACACAAACTTTTAGTTGGGCACGCAGCAGCATATCTTGATCGTTCATCCTTTTTTAGATGTGTATGAAAATTATTCTTTTATTTTTCAAATATTTAATTCTCATCCAGGTTGAATATGACCTGCATTGGGGATGTATTATCTTTGTCAATGCCTTCAGCATTGTACTTCTGCACCTATAAGGAATATGTGACTAGCATTGGGAATGCTATGACTTGCTCAAAGCCTTCAGCATCTATTTTTTTGTGCTAACATAAATACTCACAACATTGATAAGATTTTCGCAATAAAATGAGAGAAACATTTAAAAACTATGCAATAAATGTGCAATTTCAACACATTTTGCATTTATCAAGCTTAAAGTGACAAAAGAGGATGAAATCTTATAAAAATATAGCTATATAACTCTCATATGGAGAAAAACAAGTTTTAAATGTGATTTTGTATGCCTAGAGGTCACCCTCTAGTCTTAAGGACAATTCCTTCCTTCTAGGTTCAACCACCTTTTCTAGTATTCTTTGATTTCTTGGTTAGAAATCTCTTATTGTCCTTTTGTATGGGGATGATAGGGTGTTGCAATGTGATGTTTCACATTGTATTTATGCAACACACTAGTTATTGCCCTATTAATGAAGCGTGATCCTTCATCACTAATCAATGCTCTTGGCATCTCGGAAGGCAATCAAGTCTCTTGCTCATAGCTTGCAAATCTTTTTCTCTTTTCCCTTGGATTAGAGCCCCTCTCGTTGGTTCATGTAGATTTCTTCTTCAAAATTTCCATTCAAGAATGCAGTCATCACATCCATTTGTCATATCTCATAACCATAATACGAGGCAATGGATAAGAAGATCCTTATAGATTTTGACATAACAATAAGGGAGATGGTTTCTTCAGAATCCACTCATTTTTCTTGAGTGAAGCCCTTTGTTAGAAGTTTAGCCTTGAATGTTTGATCCTTTCTATCTACACCCCTTTTTCTCTTGTAGATCCACTTGCACCCAATAGACCGTACATTCTTTGATGCATCTACAAGTAATCAGACTATATTGAAGTACATGGACTCCATATCAAGGTTCATGTCTTTTATCCATTCTTCTCGGCCAATATCCTTCATTACCTTTCTAAAAGACCGAGGATCTTTAACATTATCTTGAATAATGTTGTGTAACTTCAAGACATCTCTATAGGGAACCAGATTACTTCTAATCCTCCCACTGCGTCGAGGCAGTCATCTTTATTGATTGAGAGGGATTTGCTATCAAATCTCAAGGATTCATCAACTATCCTTCATGATGAGTTTCTACCATCACCTTTTCCAAGAAAGTTATGTTTGTTGATACAAACATCTTATTCTCATATGGGTTATAAAATGTCACCTTTTGTTTCTTTTGGGTAGCCTACAAATAGATATAGCTTTAAAAGTGGTTCTAACTTCGTTGGATTTGCAGTCAGCATAGAGGCCGGACATCCTTAAATCCTGAAGTGACATATTTCTTTATGTCCCCTCCACAACTCATACAATGTCTCCAAAACACTCTTTATGGGTGCCATGTTAAACATGAATATCATGGTCTCCAACGCATATCCCCAAAACCATAGTAATAGTTGAACAATGCTCATTATCGATTGAACTATTTCTAAAAGGGTTCTACTTGTCCTCTCTGAAACACCATTCTAATAAGTTATTCTAAATACTGAGATTTGCAACATTATTCCATGTTCTACAAAGTAGTTTTGGAATTCCAAGATCATGTACTCTATGCATCAATCAGATTATAGTGTCTTAATCCGTTTATCTAAAAGTTTCTTAACCTTAGCCTTAAACTCCTTGAATTTTCAAGAGTTTCCCACTTGTGCAGCATTAGATAAAAATAGCCATATCTACAGTAGTCATCGGTAATGAATATGAAGTATTCATATCGTTCTTACTCTTTAACATTCATTGAACGATACAAGTCTAAATGTACAAGTTCTAAGAGTTGCTTGGCTCTAGTTTCCTTTGTTGTAAAGGGCCTTTTGGTCATCTTGCCCTCAATGCAAAATTCACATATAGGTAAAGTACATCTATTCAATTAGAGAACCACTTTTTACTAACTTTTCAATCATATTGAAGTTTATGTGACCTAACCTTATATGTTAAATCTATATATACATACATACATATTAAATTCTGGTGAAATTCCTTGACGTTTGTTCTATTATTATCCATTGTCGTTTCTGACTACTATGTTTGATACAACACTTCTCCAGTATTAACCTTTAGGATTGTCTTTCCAATGTCTAATTGCTCTCAATAGTCACTTTCCATAAACGAATAGCACACATGTTCAGTGACTGCTGAATAAACTATCCAAGAGTTGAAAGATTCTCTGACAGAACAAGACACAAGTATAGGTAAATCTAATTTACATAGTAATTTTTATTCATTTCTTTGAACTTAGAACAATTCTTTTCTAATGGCCTACTTTCTTCTGATGAAAAAACTTTCCATTCTATTTCGTTCTTTGACTATTTTAACTTCGGGTACATTATGATTATTCAAACTTCTCTTCTTATGGTCAGTCTTCAATGCCAACCTTCAAGCTCTTGAACTGAACATCTTAAAGACAAAACTAGTCTCCACTTTCTTGTCTTTGACTTTCATCATAGACTATTATGTTTTCAGTTCATATAAAATATTTATACTTCAAGAATAAAATTCACATTACTAGACTTGTCTACTATAGTCTAATTCATTTATCCAATATCGAAGTGCATCATTATCTATGGACATTATCCCTAATTGACATCTCATCCTTTTTTTTTCAAAGCACCTTACTTTCTTTGACTTGAAGACTACCCAAACACCTAATGAAGGGAATTCATCTTGTCATAAGAATTGACCATGCGCTTAGGCTTATTGGCCGAGAGGTTTGAGGCATACACTAATGATGTCCTACGACCGAGCAATGCAATTGTTTAAATATAATTATAATGCACTTCGCATTGGCTAAGTTCTAAATATTACTTAGGCGTATGAAAACGTAAGTGTATGTTGTCAATTGTAATCAAGCAATAAATTTCCAACTCATCCTTAGTGGGATTGATTATTTTAATGGTTTCATATTCTAGATTAGGAATCATCAAGCACTCATAAAAAAGATGGGTTGAATATGGTTGTAATATACATGCATGATACATGCTCAATGTGGCCACCATTGTCTGTTACCAAGTAGCGTTAAGAATAATGACTAACTATATTGAACATGTCCTAAAAATAAAAGTATATCAAGTTACAACATCAAATCAATAACAAAAATACAAAGAACATTAATTAGAACAGTTTTATGCCAAGAAGAATAACTTATGCTGCATATAAATGTCTTCGCCCTAAGTACATCTACTCGTAATGGTGTTTTCATTAAGAATGTGGTTCGCATTCACTAGTGGGATGGATATATGGGTCCTCCATAAGCCTATAGAGCTTTATCGTAACCTAATAACAACAGTAAGAGATCTCTAATCATCAATTTCTCTCGAAATGAAGTGAAAAGCAAACAAAAAGTGGATGATCGGTTGATTAATTAAAATGCTTACTATGTAAGTGATCACATATTCTCTTGCCCTAGCTAATTAACTTAGTTCTCTTTATTACTAACTTAACATGTAACTACTTAATAGAAATAATGTATACAATCATCATGATGTGAAGGACATCGATCCAAAATAGAACAACAACTCTCTTCACATGATGAATGCATTCGACATACTACTAAAGCATAAAGTAAAGAAATAAATAGTGAATACTTCAATTAAAAGAAACATAACTTGCATTAAAAGTAAATGTTCATAAAACAATAAAGTAAATAGAAAGCATTGGGCGGAATTTAAAGTCATTACAAGGAACAGAATGAGAAATCACTTGCAAGTCACTCAAAAGTAATGTTGAGGACTTTGTAGCAGCTACCTTACAGCCAACATCTTGTCAATATAGTTGACCTCAATGCCCTCTGCATTCACAATTTCCTCAACTTCTGCACTTGGGAATGCGACCAGCATCGAGTTTGCGACCAACATCGACAACATTCTGACTAAATCAATGTCTTCAGCTTCTTTACATCTGCTAATCATACATGTTCACAATATTGATGATTTTTTTTGCAATAAAATGCAAGAAACATTCGAAAACATACTATGAAAGCGCATTTTCAACATATTTCATATTTATCATGCCAAAATTGACAAAGTAATGTATTTTTCCTACTTTCCACATAAAATAATGCAAACCTTATATTTTTAGCTTTAATATATCAATAAATAGCATGAAATCTTATAGAAATGAAGCTAAATAACTGTGTAAATAGAGAGATATCACACCCCTTAACTTAGATATTGTTCGTCCTTAGCAATGCGCTCTTCTAAACTTGTAGAAATAATCGTTAGTGTTCATTAAATATTGTTACTATAATGTTATTCGCAGTAATCTTAGCATTAAGACCTATAATCAAAAAAATTTGTCATACATTAAAAATTTCTAGCATTGGCTTTTTAACCTTTGATGATTGAAAACTTCATGACTACCCTTTGTCCTTTTTACTTTCTTATTCCAAATAAGAGTAATATTTCCATGTGCTCTTACTAGTTTAATACTTCCAGCTTATATCCACCCTTCCTTAAAACTTAAAATTCCATGAGTTCGACCAACTAATTACTTAGGACATTTATTTTGACTCAAACTTTTGATAGATCAAATACCTTTTAGAAGTTATTATGCTCTTTGTTTGCATTCCCTTTCAGGCTAGCACTCGTACTTAATTGCTCACTTTATGTAGTTCTCAAAATGGCACCCTTGATCACAGTAGGATACCTAAGCAAAAGAAACAACTCTTGATCTTTTTCATAGTTCTTAGTATAGTATACTTGAGCAAAGTAGCACACCAAAGCAATTGGAACAATCTTAGAGTTTAAGTATTGGCTAAGTAAAGGAATACTTTGAGAAACGTGGCTACTAGCCAACTTTTTTCCTCAATGCCTTCTAGATTGACTTTGACTATATCCTTAAGTAGAATTTTGGTCAAGTAGGGAACTAGGGTTTCCCTCACCCCCAAACTTAGAATTTTCTAAGTTTAAAGAATTGATGTTTAAGCTTTCGGGTCCAATGTTCGGTGCATTTTCAGTAATACTCTAAACAAGAATTAAGTTAATTGAAGCTTAGGAATACTCTAGAAATTTTGTAAGACCAAAAGTCTAAGCTAAGCTAAATTGTTTTGGTTTGCTCTGAAATTATTAAGAATAGAACTAAATGCGGAGAGTAATGCGACAAAAATTTAAGAATAAGAATGTTAATGCACACAATAATAAATTCTAACAAGAATTACTAAGTTGATGAACTTGAAAACATATAAGTAGGATTAAAGGAATACGAGAGAAAACAACAGATATGAATATTTCTATCCTACTCTAAATATTCTATTACGGAATGCGTGGGACATCAAAAATATGGTTAGCCAACACATTGAACTACACAAGTTAGCAAGAACGGTTGAAAAAAGATAGATTAAACAAAACTTAATTATTTATATCAAACATAACTTTATTATTCATTACCTTCACTAATTACAAAAATAAAAAAATCAATAAAAATTTAAAAGAAAAACATAAGGAAAATGAAAGGACGTCATTTTAGAAGATAGGACTTTGACTAGAGGAACTTCCTTTTTCTCGAATGGGTGATGGAGGCTCCCAAGCTAGGGTGATTTTATTCGGGAATGCTAGAAACTAGATGTCTATCACATTCCTTTCGGCCACATGCCTTAACAATAGATCGCGTGGTAGTGGATATTCCTAATATGCCCGATCATGAGCGAAGTAATGCTTCTGTTCGCTCTTCATTTTTGCCAGTTGTTTTAGGACCTCACTGACCCAACCACTACTTCTACACTTTACCGCCGCACAACCACCATTTCTATTCATTCAACTATTTAGGAGGGTGGTCTCGGTGCTAATACTATATTTTTGGATGTTGGTCGCAGTCCCTGGTCGATGCACAAGGGAGTGATTGTGTGGTGGAAAAATATCTTACCCTACTTCTTGTTGATGCATCGCTTGATTTCCCTTTCGATGATGTGGCCAACACTGATATTAAGGCAAACATGTAAGGCATACAACATCAGCGCACAATTCCTATTGGCATCTATGTCACGCTTAGTCGGCATTAGGCTAGATGACATAAAATTTAGCCAACAGTACTTTTCCGCATTGAGAAAGGTCGTATGCACTATTTTAGCCCCACATTTGATCTTCCACATCGTTCTTGGCACTCTGATTGTGTCTATAGTTTGTCTTCATTGGCTTGGTCACAATGTTATTATACTTTGCATTTAGGTTACCCTTTAACTCTAGTGCCTTGTTCCATTCAGATGAACTCCAATCAATTGATACTCTGCATACTCAACTTTGAAGCTTTCTCTCCTTGTTGATGTTCGCATAGAATTCATGAACCCACTCCATTCTGGCTTCTACCTCCGGTCATACAAAAGCAGCCCACTTGCATCTTGTATTGGCACTGCTTATTCCCTCTGGCAACCCACTTCTCGGGAAACCATGTTCATTGAGGAAAATTTTTGTCTTAAGAAAGACAAGTTATTCCTCTGCCTTGGGTGAGACTAAATTTATGGTATATGCTACCTTACTATTGTTCCTCAACTGTGGCTTCAGCTTTAAGCACTCTCATTTCCTCTTTTTCTTTTTCTTCGTCATTGCCATTTTCACTACTAGATGCGGTAGACTGTAGCGATGCATTCTGCATCGCTGCTTGGGCTTCCTCGCAAAACTCTATAGAGGGATCTACTTTACTCAGTGACCTAAGAAACTGCATTTACTCCTCTCCAGCCTCTTCTCTTGAGGAGCTTTTCATATCTTCTGTGACTTGTTGCTTCTCTTGTTGACCTGATAGACTATCTAAAACTATCGACTCCTGCACTGATCCTTTTAGAATCTCTGGCCTTATGGTCTGGAGTGGGATGACAATCATCGACTTAGAATAACTTGCCTCTGCTATGATGCCCTCCACATATGTGTTGCACACTATAGATGGTGAGACCTCTACTATTCCTCTTCTTCGAATCAGAGGGACATACTTCTCCTCCTCTGATTCCACTTTAAGAACAAACTTCTTCTTCTTAGATATTTTGAAGGAAATTCTCTTTTAGGCAGTGATTTTGGCTCTCGTGTTTGATGTTATTTCGAATTTGTGAAAGTGTAGAGAAAAAGAAGAATTTTTAAAAAGAAGCTAATGAATTGAGGTGAATCGAATTGCAATCGAAGGAATTGAGAGAGATTAAGGTAGATGAAAGCAATTAGGCTCAAATTGTACTTGATTTAGAGCTTAAATAAGTAAAATATTTAGGATATGATCGTTGCACTCCGACATTATCGATGCCCCAACTACTAGGTTAAGAGTTTTTGCCTTTTCAAAAATCTAGCCGTTGGAGATAAACTAGTAATTGTAACAGCTATATTGACACGTGTATAGGTCTCTATCGGCTATATTTTTGAAAAAAATCCAAAATTTAATATGTTTCTTCAATTCTATCTGCATTGCTTTTCACTATATTCTAGTGCAATGTTATTTGCATTGCATAAAAAAAAATAACATAAATAAATAAACAACAATAATAAATATGAAGGAAGATACAACGAAATAATTAAATAAATAAATGGAAATTTAATTTACAAACGGTGCAATTAAAAAGTTCTATATGATGCATATCACATTGGAAATGGCCTTCACATTTAGAATGTGTTAATCCTTTGCCAGATTGATGGAAATGCATCTATGTCAGATTTCTCCCCCGATAATATTTTAATCTATATCTATTTATAGTAAAAGTATTGCCTTTCTACATGTCCTGAATCTTAACTACTCCATTGTCATGTACCTTTATAACTCAGAAAGGTCTAATCCATTTAGATTTGAGTTTTCCAGGAAAGAGATTTAACCTTGAGTTACAAAGAAGAATTTGCTGCCCTCGTTGGAATATCCTAGGCATTATGCGCTTATCGTGCCACTTCTTTGTCTTCTCTTTATACATTTTGGCATTTTCATAGGTCGTTTGCATATGCTATTCTAGTTTAAGCAGTTGTACTTTTCTTGTGGTTGCAATTGCAATTAAGTTCAAATTTAACTTCTTAGGTGCCCAATATGCCTTATACTCCAATTCCATTGGGACATGAAAAGTTTTTTCAAATACTAATTTGTAAGAATACATTCCTTTAGGAATCTTGAATAAGGTCCTATATGCCTAGAGGGCATCCTTTAGTCGATCTTAAGAACCAATCTTTCCTTGTAGGCCCACTACCTTTTCTAATATTCCCTTGATTTTATGATTTGAAATCTCTGCTTGTCCATTTGTCTAGTGTTGGTAGGGTGTTGCAATATGATGTTTCACGTTGTATTTATGTCTAGCCATTGTCCTATTGACAAAATATGAAACCTCATCACAAACTATAGCTCTAGGCGTTACAAAACATGTGACGTTATTCTTATGGAGGAACCTCACGACAGTCTTTGCATCGTTTAGTGGAGTAGCAATGGCTTCCACCAATTTAGAAACTTAATCAGCTTGAACTAAAATATATAAGTTTCCCAAATATGGTGAAAATGGGCCTATAAAGTTAATACCCCAAACATCAAAGAGTTAAACTTCGGGAATATAATTCATTGGCATTTCTTCCTCTGGCCTATATTCCTCTTTCTTTGACACTCAATACATGTTTGTGCATATTGATTAACGTCGTTAAAACTGGTAGGCCATGTAGGATCGAAAGGCAACACTAGAGGGGGGTGAATAGTGTTTGCTAACTTTTTAGTTCTTTAAAAATAATTTTATGATCTAAACTTTGTTAACTAAAAAACACTTAATAAAGTAAATATGAGAAGCAATAATGAAGTAGCGGAATATAAATGTTAAGAGAAAGAGAGACACCAAAGTTTTTAAAGTGGTTCGGAAAATCCCTACTCCACCCCCAAGACTCCTTCTTGGGATTTTATCGGTGATCCTCTTACGGGTGAGAACCAAACCTCCACGACCCTATTTTTCCTAGGATAAAGAGAAACCTAAATCCTTTTCACAGGTTCATGATTAAACCACTACTACTCTCTTTTTCTTAGGCAAAAGAGAAACCCAAATCCTTTTACTGGTTCAGAATTAAACCAACTTAGTTTTCTCACAACCAAGGTGTGCCCACACACCTTAATACAAATCCAAAAATAAATATTGAAAATAAACTTTACAAAATACCTCTTCAAGGCAAGATACACAAGTTTACCGTTGACAGCTTCTTCACAAATTTGTAATACGCCAATTCAAGGATATGTGAAGTAATCAAAGTTTTATGGGCTATTTAGAATTAATATGTTGCTGTGTCTTAATTCAAAATTTGAGACAAGTGATTTATGGAAGAGAAGATAAAAGGCGATCGTTGGATTTAGGGCAAAATGATCAACGGGTGAGATTTGATGAACATATGTTAAATTGTGGCCTTTAGATTTAGGTTAAATGTAATGGATGGATAAGATTGAGTAGAGATGATATGGAAAAAGTTTTGGTGTGAAAGGAAACAATAAGAGAAGGAAAATCTCGTTTTTACATTTGGCGAATTTTCCTTCCCAACTTCAAATGTTCATATCTTCCTCATTTTAGCTTCAATTTGAGCGATTCAAAATGCGTTGGAATTGTCTCTTCATTATCTACATATTAAACCCTTCAAAACTCCAAAAATATCATTAAATAATATTCGAGTTTGTTATCATCAAACTATTAATTAATTAATTAAAATTAATTAATTTGAGATAATAGCCAAAAAGCCAACAAGCCAATACAATCCTGATTGATAAATTTTTGTCATTGTTCTTTTTCTTCCAAAGTGGCCTTCATAAGGTGAAGTGTGACATTTTATGAGTATATCCAACATCTCATCTTCCGTTACGCACCTTCAAATTATAACATTAGTACATTGTCTATACATATAAGGACAATCCCAAAAATTGAATTTAGAGTCATGGAAAAAATGTTTTAACTGTTGCTTAGATTGATCTATTAGCTTAATACTATTGCAGACAAAGTTCTCTATATCAGCAAACCTTGGAGTTTGCTTAACATCCAACTTCAGTAATTACTCGTTTACGAAGTTATCACGAATGCCAATGCCAAGTGCATCGTTTTCTAGATGTTCTAAGCATTATAAATAATCTACAACCAAATTCTCACACCCTATCTTATCCTTGATATTGATATCAAATTCTAGCACTAATAGAATTCAATGAATTATTTTTGACTTGGCATATGGTTGGGTCATGAGATGTCGAATAGTTGCATGGTCTGTAAAAATAATAATCTTTAGTCCAACTAAATATGATCAAAATTTCTTCAACGCAATACCCTTGCCAGTAGTTCTTTTTATGTAGTTGTGTAGTTAACTTGAGCTTCATTCAATATCTTGCTTGCATAATAGATTAATAGAATTTTCTTCTCCTTCTTTTACCCAATGACAACTCCAATCGCATAATCACTAGCATCGCACATAAACATGAATGGCTTTGTCCAATCTGGTGAGACTATTAACAATGGAAATACAAGAGCTTTTTTTAGGGTTTCCAATGTCCCTCTACATTCCTCTGAAAATATAAAGGGTTTGTTAATCTCAAGAAGCTAGCATAACAGTTTAGAAATTTTAGAGAAATCTCTAATGAAGTGTCTATAGAGAATCAAGTGTGATCTAGAAAACTTCGTCTTCCTTTCATAATACTAGGAGGTGCTAATTTTTCAATATAGTATACTTTATCTCGGTCATCCTCCATTCCTAATTTAGAAATTTGATGTCCTAGGACAATTCCTTCACTCACCATGAAATGACATTTTTTCCAGTTTTGAACTAGGTAAGTTTCTTCAGATCTTCTAAGCACTTGTTCTAGGCTCTTTAGGCAGTTTTCAGAGGAGTTTCCAGATACAATGAAATCAACCATAAATACCTCCAAGAATACCACCATGATAACCTTTATCACATCGGAGAAACTTGCCATCACACATCTTTGGAATGTTACAAGTGCATTGCAGAAGCCAAAGGCCATTGTTTTGAAAGAAAAAAATCCCATGAGGGTAGCTTAAAGTGATTTTCTCATGTTTCTTAGGATTAATTGTTATCTGGTTATACCTGAATGCCCCTCAAGGAAACAGTGATATTCTTGATTAGCAAGATGGTCCAACATTTGATCAAAATAGATGACATAGAAAAATGGTATTTCTTGGCGGCCTTATTCAACTTCATATAATCCATACGAACTAGCCAACCAATGATTGTCCTAGTAGGAATTAACTCATTGTTATCATTTTGAGCAACAGCCATTCGACCCATTTTCGGTACACGTTGGACAAGGCTTACCTAATTGCTCTCTACAATTGCATAGATGACCTTTACATCCAACTACTTTATTATTTCCTTCTTTACTACCTTCTTAATTTTAGGATTAAGTCTTCTTTGCTGCTCTACTAATCTACCTACTCCTCTTCCAAAGTTATCTTATGCATGCAGAAAGATGGGCTAATGCCTTCGATTTCTGCAAGTGTCCATCCAACTGCTTTCTTATGTTGTCGTAACAGGTCTAGCAACAACTTCTCATTCTCAGGCTCTAAGGATGATGAAATGATAATTGGAGCAGTTTCTTCTTTTCTAAGGTAAGCATACTTCAAATGCTTTGGCAATGGTTTCAACTCTATAGTAGGTGGATATATGCTAGATGGCTTTATTGGAGGACTTTTCATCTCTCCAAACTTAATGCATCTAAACGACTGAAGCTAGAAAGCATTTTGCAATCTTCTTTTTCACATTTAAGAGATAATAATTCATCATCTTCCCAATATGAAAAGTATTCAGTCATTTTCTCTTTTACTGGTTCAACAACTACTTCTTCTATAGAATTTATCATTAAACTAGTCTCATACTCGATCAGTATGGTATCTTAATGAATCAAAAATATTAATTTGAACTTGTTGATGATTCATCCTCATTGTTAAAGTGTCTTCATAAAATCCAATAATGTTCTTCCTGTTTTCAAGAATGGTCGACCCAAAATGACGAGGACATCCTTGTCTGCTTCATAATTGAATACTATGTTGTTCGATGGAATATCAACTTGTCTACTTGAACTAGGATATTTAATTTTATCCTTAGGATGTTTAACTTATTGATCCACAAGTTGGAGTGTAACTCTTGATGGCCTAGATTTACCAATGTCATATGCCTTATCATTGAGGACATTAAGTTAATGCTGGCACCAAAATCCTATAGAGCTCTCCCTTGAGATTTATCTCTAATAGAAATTTAAATGGTAAAAGCTTCATGATCTCCTTCTTTCCTCAGTATTTCACTCTTGACTATGGCACTACATTCAATAGGTAACGAGACAATCTTCAATTCTTTAAATTTACACTTTTTAGAAAGAGCATCTTTCAAGAACTTAACGTAATTAGACATTTGTCTCAATGCTTCCACCAAGGGGATATTGATGTGAATTCCATTGAGAACGTCTCAAAACTTCTCAAATTGTTTTTCATCTCGTTTCTTCTTATTCAACTTTTAGGGATAAGAAGAAAGAGGTGGCTAAACACAGGAGTTTGACATTCCTTCCCCTTTTCCTTGGTTGAGTTTTTTAATGGTGGGCTCTTGATCTTACTGCATTCTCTTTCTTCAATAGCAAGATCTCAAAAGATTTTGCCCTTTCGTTTTCGCTTTTGCCTTTTTTGTTAAGTTAATGTCGAGGACATTCAGGGGGAAAGGACAGTTCCCTTTTGTTTTTTCCTCTCAGCCTCTACTTTTTCTAACTCCTCCCCTGTTGGTTCAACAGTTTTCTTTCTTTCAACGAGTTGTTCTTCTTCAGACTCCATCCTTACTTTGTCCTCGATCTGGTCGGATTCTACTCGTGGTACAAGCTCATGCCTGTACTCTTACTTCTTCTCTTCCCCTATTGTCACTTTCTCATTACTGGATGTTTTAGACTCTAGGGATGCATCTCGCATTGGAACTGCCACTTCTAGGGTCTCTTCACTTTTTTGAGTGAGCTCAAGCTCACTAAAAGATTAGAGAACCCTCATAGACTACTCTACTATGGATTCTTCTGAGGAGGTTTTCATCTCCTTGATTATTTGCTTCTCATCAGGCTGTTCAGATAGACTTTCGAGGACGATGGGCTCCAAGATTGATTTCTTCAGGTTGTCAAGATAGATGGTTTGAAGAGGAATGACGTTCAAGGCACCAAACTCACTTATAGTAAAAATACCATGTATTACGCCTAGCGGAGGTTGATGGTGTTATACTTCTCATTTGAACCAACGTGACATATTCTTCTTCCTCTTCTTCAACTTCGGGAATGTACTATTTTTTCTTGAAGCAATGAAGGTAGTCCTCTTTCCCTTGGAGTTAGATCTTGAGTGTAAGGCCATTTGGATTGAGTTGTGGGTTTGAAAAGAAAAATAGAAGATTCGGGTGAAAGAAATGAAGAATTTGAAAAGATTCTTGAATTTACTCGAAGGTTGAAGAGAATTAGGAGTTTAGAGAACGATTAGGTTCAAATTGGAATGAATCTTGAGCTTATATATGCGAATTTATTGAGGTTATGAATGTTTCTTTCCGACATTATTGTTTCCCTAATGGCTATTTCCACTAAACTTTCCTTTCAAATTTCTAGCTGTTGAGGTCAAATTATTTGTTGCAATGACTTAATTGACATGTGTAGAAGCCTCTAACTACTATATTTAAAAAAAAACTCAAAAAGTAATCGGTTGCCAAATGCTTTCCGCATTGCTTTTAACTTTATCCCAATGCAATGCTGCCCGCATCGCATCGATTTTTTTAAAATAAAAATAATAAAGACACAATAACAAAAATAAATGGGAATTCAAAGAGATGACTAAAATACCCAATTTACAGATAAAGCAACTAAATGATGTATTTAATGCGTACCTACATTGGAGATGTCCCTCGCATTCAGGATATTGCTATTCTTTGACCGGATTGAGTGAGATGCATTCTTTCTGAACCCCTCCTCCCATATAGTGCTTTAGCCTCTAGCCATTCACTATAAACATGTAACCCTTCGAATGTCTTGGATCTAAACTGCTCCACTGTTATGCATCTTAACAACTTTGAAAGGTCCTTCCATTTGGATCTAAGTTTTTTTGGGAAGAACTTCAGTCTTAAGTTCTAGAGAAGAACCTGTTGCCCTGGTAAGAATGCCCCGGTAAGAATGTCTTACGCATTATCCTTTTGTGATGACATTTCTTCGTCTTCTCTTTGTATATCTTTGCATTCTCATAAGTCATTTTCATATACTCTTCTAGTACCAGCCGTTGTAATTTCTACTCTTTCGAGCTTCAAAAGATCAAAATTTAGTTTCTTCAGTGCCTAGTATGTCTTGTACTCTAATTCCAATGGGAGATGGTAAGCTTTTTCAAACACTAGCCTGTAGGAGGACATTTCTAGAGTATTTTTAAATGCGGTTCTATATACCTAAAGGGCATCCTCTAGTCTAATGGATCGATCTTCTTTTGTGGGTCACACTACTTTTCCAGTATTCATTTGATCTCTTTATTAGAAATTTCAACTTTGTCATTTGTTTGGGGATGGTAGGCTGTTGTAATAAGATGTTTAATGTTGTAATTGTGTAACATGGTGAGGTTGTCGAAGCCCGCCAAAATAAATGATTGATTTCAAAATCTAATTTGTAGAAATAACTGAACTTTATATCATTTGTGGGTGCGGCTAACTCTGCGTGAGGTAACTGTATGATTTTCCAAGGTAAACGAGCCCCATACCAATTTGAAAAAAAAAATAAATTGAAATATAGTTCCAATAAAGGGAACCCACATACCATATTCTTCGCCAATCTGAGTTTTGCTCACGTCTCGAATGAATTCAATGACATATTCGAAGAAATTCTGACCGTCAGTAGGAACGGTTTGTGGATTACGAACAGCTAGAATGGCTGAACCTAATAAGATAGCAATTACGACCCAAGAAGTAATAAGTACTTGTGCATGTACTTGGAAACCTCCTATTTGCCAATACAAATGTGAATCCCAAAGAAACTATAAATTAATTTCTCAATTTTAAAAACAAATAAAAATGAGGTTCTGGTGTTTGAACTAAATTCTAAATGAATATTAAAATTCAATAAAAAAAAAGAAAACTATGCGGAAAATTCTAATTCAATGGTTCACTTTAATCGCAATCTTGATCATGGGCACCCAAAATATTCACCACATTCAAGAAACTAGTCTATCTATTTGAAAAGCCAAAATGAGAAATTGTTCTTTTATTTTATTGACTTTGACCCAGCATCAAACTCAAACTCACTGTATAATTGATTGGGCACGATAGCGTTTAATACCAATTAAACAATAGAATTTAAAATTAATGAGAACAACTAAACCAAAATTAACTAATCCAGATAGTTGCAAATCAATTTATTTTGTTTAATTGTTTCATTAAGGTCTATTATGCTAGCTGTATAATTTGGAACAACCACAATTATGCAAACATAAGCCAACCTCTTGCTACAATACAATCATCTGCATTACTCATGCATATCACAAAATGATATATAACGCGAATCAATTGATAATAAATTAAGTCGTCAATTTAATTTACCAACAATCAATTATAAAAATAAGAACCATAAATAATTAAATCTTGAATTTAAACAAATTTTATTGAGTCAAAACTTTACAAAATCCAAATTGAAATTAGAAACACCCTTCGATCAGAAACTGAAATTTAGCTACACATGATGGAAATTATGAATGAAAAATTAAACCTAAATAAATTAAACGAAAGGAAAATTAAACCCAAATCGACGTGCACAAAGAGAATGGAAATCTTCCAATTTTCCTTGATCGGTGCGTATTTTCTTCTGCAATTCCAAAGCTCCACTAATTTAATTTATTCCTTTCTCTCTGTTCTACTGTCCCGATCTCTCTTTTCCTCTGCAAATTTTTTAATAAAAAAATGTTGCATTCCCTAATTTTTCTGAAGTTACTGCCACCCATAATTAGTTTTAAAACTTACTTCCACTTCCACTTTCAAATTCATTTATTTATGACAATTGAGAAATTTATAAACAAACTAATTTTAATCAACTTTTAAAGATTTACACCTAAATCAAATTAAGCATATTTTATACAATTAGGCATACTATTTAACTAAAATATGGAGAAACTATACTAAATAAAAATAATTAATTATCACATATCAAATTCCTCCACACCTAATTCATACTTGTTTTCAATATATCTCCATAAGGTGACGTATGACATGCTATCAAGATATCTAACATCTCATCTTTCCTTACACATCTTTGAATTATACTATCACCACAATGTTTGTAAAGAGTTCATCCTAGAAATAGTCTTTTCATTTTTTAAAAAGTGTTTAGCTTGCTGCTTAGATAAAACAGGTGGCTTGATACCGCTACACACATAGTTGTCTATGTCAGCAAACCATGGTATCTCTATGAAAAATGATATGCGACCAAATTTTTGCATCATTTCTTATCTTTCATTCAATGTAAAATTATTGTAATAGTAAAATCCATCGAATTAACCTTGGTTTTGCATCTAACTGTCATGAGATATCTAATTGTTGCATGATCTATAAAAATGATGATCTTAGATCTAACTAGGTATGATCTAAATTTCTTCAAGGCAAACACCATTGCCAACTGTTCCTTTTTTCTACAGTGGTGTAATTTAACTTAAGCCTCGTTCAACGTCTTGCTCTCATAGTAAATCGACTGAATCAACTTTTATTTTTTCTACCCCAGAATTGCTTCTACTATATGATCACTAGCATCACACATAAGCTTGAAAGGCTTTGTTCAGTCAGGAGAGGATTATTATAGGTGCAGTTACTAAGGCTTCTTTTAGGACCTTCAATGTTGTTAAGCATTCTTTAGTAAATATGAAAGGTTTGTTGACTTGAAGAACTTCGCACAACGATTTGGAAATTTTGGAAAAATCTTGGATGAAGCATCTAAAAAACTTATAGTGGCCTAGAAAACTAAGAATTTCTTTAAACGTACCAGAAGGTTCTAAGTTTTCAATACATTTAATCTTTGCTTGCCAACCTCCATTCCTAGTTTACAAATCTGATGCTCTAGGACAATACTTTCACTCACCATAAAATGACATTTTTCCCAGTTTAATACTAGGTGAGTTTCTTCACATCTCTGTAGCACTTGCTCTAAGTTTCCCAAGCATTTTTCGAAGGAATTTCCAAATATTATGAAGTCGTTCATAAATACTTCTATAATATTATCTATCATGTTAGAGACTATCACCATCATTCATCTTTGGAATGTGGTTGGGGCATTACACAAGTCAAAGAGCATTCTTCTAAAAGAAAATATTTTCTTAAGGATAGGTGAAGGTTCTCTTCTCATGATCCTTAGGATCTATCATAATTTGGATATACCTTGAGTACCCATCAAGAAAACAGTAATATTCCTGACCAGCAATGTGATCCAATGTACACCTTATCGATATATGGTAAAGGGAAGTGATCTTTCTTGGTTTCCTTGTTCAATTTCCTATAATCTATACAGACTCGCCATCCAGTGACTCTCTTAAAACAACCGTCATTCTTGTCACAACACCTTTCTTAAGTACGCATTGGACATGGCTTACCCAATTGCTGTCTGTAATTGGATTGATGACTCTCGCATCCAACCACTTAATAATTTCTTTCTTTATAACTTTCTTCACTGTAGGATTCAATCTTCTTTGTGATTCCACTGACCTTTCTACTCCATCTTCCAAGTTATTCTAGTGCATGCAGAAAGATGGGTTAATGTCTTCAATGTCATCAAGCTTCCATCCTATTGCTTTCCTGTGTTGTTGCAACAAGTCTAACAACAACTTCTCCTTTTTAGGTTCTTAAGTAGAGGAAATGATGATTGGAAGAGTTTCCTTCTCTCCCATGTAAGCATACTTTAAATGCTCAGGGAGTGATTTTAACTCCCGAGTAGGTGGCTCTATAATCAATGGCTTCATTGGAGGAATTTTCCTCTCTCCCAAACTTAAAGCATCAAAACGACTGAAACTAGAAAGTAACATTCTTCTACTTTCTCTTCTTTGATTTTTGTGGACAATGCTTCTACGTCCTCCGAATGCGAAGACTTTTAGTCATTTTCTCTTCTATGACATTTTCAACTTTTTCTTCAATTGAACTTAACATTGAACAACTCTCAAACTCAACAGGGTATTTTAATGAATTGAGAATATTAAACTGCACCTGCTGATCATTCATTCTCATGGTGATAGTTCCTTTGTAAACATCCACTAAAGTACTTCCTATTTTTAAAATTTGGTATCTTAGGATGATGAGGACATCCTCATTAGCCTCATTATATAAGACTATGAAGGGTGCAGGAAATATAAATTCCTTGAACTTGAATATCTTCAATCTTTCCTATATGATATTTAACGGATCTATCTGCAAGTTGGAGTGTAACCATAGTAGGCCTAGCTTAACTAAGGTCAAATGCCTTGTAAATAGACAAAGGCATCAGGTGAATATTGGCTTCAAGATCACATAGAGCTCTTCTTAGAGATTTAACTGCAATCGAAACTGGGATGGTAAAAGCTTCAGGATCTTCTTCCTTCCTCGGAATTATATTGTTAACAATTCCACTATGCTCTTTAGACAATGAAACAATTTTAATTTCTTCAAATTTACTCTTCTCAAAGAGAGCATCTTCCAAGAACTTTGTGTAATTAAGCATTTTCCTTAATGTATCCACCAATGAAATATTGATGTGAATTTCATTAAGAATGTCTAAGAACTTGTCAAATTATTTATCGTCTAAGAACTTCTCAAATTATTTCTCATTGAATTTGGGAGGTTTTTCTTCTTATTCAACCTATAAGGATAAGGTGGAGGAGGTGGAGTAAACACATGTGTTTACTTTTCCTTCTCACAATCCTTTGTTGAATTGTTTGGTAATGAGCTTTTGATCTTGCTACAATCCTCTTCTTCTATAGCTATATCTCCCAAAATTTCACCGACGACGTTGTCTGTTCTAGTGATACCTTTCGCATTAGTATCACTGGTTGCTCGAACTTGTACTCCAGCCTTCAACTTCTCTTTTCAGTGTTTATCTTATAACTTCATCTTCAAAGTCTTTTCTTGTTAATTCAATAGCCTGAACTTGCTCCTTGCCTTCCCTCTTAGCATGCTCAATGTTGGAAGCAAGTTTTCCTAAAGGTGTAGTTCTTAATTCTGATGCTAGCTGCCCAATTTGAAGCTCTAGATTTATCATCGTTGTTTGTTGACTATTGATAGCTGCATCAATCTTGATGATGTATTCTTTAAACATGATTATCAACAAAGTTCCAGGAACTTGCTGTTGAGGAGAAGGTTTTTGAAACTTGAAGTTATTGAAATTTTGATGGCTCTCGTAACCTTGTATATGATTTCCCAAATTCAAAGAATTGTGTATTTTTTGTTGGGATAAAGGATTGTTAAATGCACCTGGTGGATTTGACCAAGAGAAACCAGGACGATTCCTCCCTTCAGGTGCATAATGATTAGGATATTCATGAGAATTTTGAGATGGTCTACTAGGATTTATGGATCCCATGTACATGACAAAGACAAGATTCTAAGATGCTATAATGATTTGGTGTATTGGCAATTATTCTTAGATACGGTTTCTAAGATGTCGTAGGCTTCATTATAAATGTTTTTAGGCAAAAACCCATTAATTGATGCATCTAGCATCACTCTAGTAGCTTGTTTGAACTCATTGCAAAACTTCTTCGTTTGAATAGAGTAAGGTAGACCATGGTTAGAACCCTTCCTTATAGCTTCGTGAATTGCTCCAAGACTTCACTAGCTGTCTCATCCTCATATTGTTTAAATCCTATGGTTTATTTCTAACTTCGCATTCCTAGTATGAGGATAATATTTTGAAATAAATTTTTCAGCTAGTACTTCCGAAGATGTAATAGTGCTACAAGGAAGAGTATCCACCCAGACTTTAGCACTATTTCTTATAGAATATGAAAATAACTTAAGTCTCAAGTCAAGTTATGTTACATCAGGTATTTTAAATGAATTACTGACTCCTAGGAATGATCTCAAGTGTTGGCATGGATCTTCAGGATGAAAAACCATGGAATTGACCAATGGTTTAAAGCATTTGAAACATCACAGAGGCTTCAACTTAAACGATCTGGCTCTAATCTCATGCCTTACAATGCTTAGGGTTAAAACATTGGCTATACGGTTTAGAACCCTAATAATCATATCCCTCTCATCCACAATCGAATTGAGACCAACATTCACATTGTGGTTAATATTGACGATGTCCAGTGCATAAGGTATATCAGGTAAATTGTTATCTCTTTGTTGAGTCATTCTAGTCTTCTATTCCTTCTCTTTTATTGACGTCTATGGAGATGAGTTCTCTCGATTTCAGGATTAAATTCAAAAAGAGAATCAAAATATTTGCTCATGCACCTGCATTAAACGATTAACTAGGTGAACCCTTCCAAAATGAAATATAAAATAACTAAAACATCAGTCCTCGTCAACGACGCCAAAAGCTTGATGGATGCACGGGGCGATAGTGATGTTTAAAGATACATGAAATGCTGGTTCGCATTGAATATGCCCTAAATATATATCCATCTGACGCCTGAAAACGCAAATGTCCACTGTCAATTATATCAAGTAATAAGTATATACAAGTAATTTCATTAAGAACCAAACTGATCTAATGATTTTTATTTAAATGAAACATTTGTTCAGCATGTCTCTAGATTTAAAGGTCGTTTACTCATGCATCTATGATATAGGCCAATAAGGGATCCTAGTCTTGGTCGGGCCTTTATAGTTGGTATTAGAACTAAGAGCCATAGATTCTGTAGATTGACTTACGTTGTGAGTCATTGATTCCCATGGTTTTCAGCTGTGGATCACAACCAGGTAATCCATTGTTGTTAAGGTGTAAAAGCATGAATAATGAATTGAAAATTTGACATGCTACATATGTTCTTCAGTATGCTACTATGATATTTTATGGAATATTGTGATGTTGCCTCTGCTATGATATATTGTGTTCTATCTGCAATATATGTTAGAATTGTGGGACGGGTTGTGACTAAGGGATTTCTTGCCAAGAGACATAAATAATTCTTGAGAGAGTTGCTAGTAGCTTCACTAGTGGAAGATGGTGAAGGAAGAGTCGGTGTGATCAAGAACAAGTTCCTATGAGGACCAAATTGGTTAATCAAATTGCCCAGCAACCCATGTTAATTTAGAGGAATGTCAACAGTCCACTTGTTTGAGCATTGAGGTCTTATAAGCTATTCAGATGTTCATTCTATGAACTAGTAAAGGTGTTGTTGAGGACACCAAGATAATCAAATAATCAAGAAATTCTATCTAAAGGGATAGATGAGTTACTTATGGACCATTGGTGGCAATAACCTAGTTGTTATATTTAGAGACAGTATTCCATGTGGGTTGCTCTAAGCATCAGAAGAGGAAGTATGTTGAGTTTGCCTTGCAATTGTAAGAGAAGATCAGATAATTAATCGAAGGGATGCATCCTAAGTTACATGGAGTTGTGGAGGCGCATAAGCCGGGTATTTCAAGAACTTGTGTTCGTTGACTACATAGCTTGTGTTTGCTGACTTGAATGTTGAAGAAGAGGTCCAAGAGCGAGGATTTTGTTTATGGCATGCTTGTAGTCGGTCAAGCTTCAAGAAGAATATTGAGTCCAGTGAGTGTCTATGATTGGGAAATCCAGTCAAAATTGCAACTTTAGTAAATTTTTGAAAAGTTCAAATGCCACAGGCCTAGCGTCAGAGTTGAAGATTCAATAGCTTATGAAAAAGATTTAAGCATGCTAGCTAGTCATGATGGACATGTAATATGATAAGGATCATAGGGTTGCCTTATCATAATAGATGTTGCATTCACAATATTGTTTGTGAGTAAGGTTAATGTGATCATTTTATGGAGTGGTTGTGAGAGAAACACGTGGTGGTAGACTGTCGTCAAAGAGAAAGTTGTTTTAGTCCTCGTTGAAATCGAATTTCAAGTTTGGAGGAAAAAAGTTAGAGACTGTTTTGAGTTGATTTCTATTTTGAAAGTTGTGTCTATTGGAGCGTGGTTCCACCTAGCATTGATATCTTGATTTGAGAAATCCAAAATTTAAGTCAATCTTGTTTATGTCGTTAGAGAGTTTGCTGACGTGCTTCTAAATGAGATGTCAGGGTTGCCACCTCGAGTAGTGGCTTTTGAATTGAGTTAGAGCCTGGAGCAGTTCCTATCTAGAAGGCATCATATAGAATGGTCCCTGCTCAATTAAAAGAATTAAAGGTTCAGTTGTAGGATTTGATTGATATTGACGTCATCAGACCTAGTTGGTTATCTATGGAAGCCTGGTATTGCATGTTAAGAAGAAAGATGATTAAATGCGGTTATGTTTTCATTACCGTGAGTTGAGTAAGGTGACACTGAAAGACAGATACTACTACCCAAGATTGATGATTTATTTGATCAACTACAAATAGGTTTTCTGTTTATGTTCTAGTTACCACCTGTTGGAGATTAGAGATGAATATATTCCTAAGACAGCCTTCCGATCTCGTTATGGACATTATGAGTCTGTTGTGATGCCTTTTTGGTTAACCAATACACCTGTAACATTCATAGATGGAAGTCCTTCTTGTGACGTTGCATTCCCAGCCAATCACTACGATAATCCCCAATTATGAATATGTTGTGATGCCTTTTAGGTTAACCAACGCTACCTAGTGTTGTTTGACTGATCTCACCTAAGCCCATCAAAAGATGCTTTCATAAAGCAGGAGTTGGCAAGCTAGTCAGGATTAAGATCACATCGACATATGATCATCCTTAGCGAAGTAGTTGATACGAGTCTATAACGGAATTACTAGCTTAATCATAAAACTACTGGTCCAGTCATATACAAAACTTTTTTTTTTTGTGTGGGGGGGGGGGGGGGGGGGGGGGGGGGGGGGGGGGGGGGGGGGGGGGGGGGGGGGGGGGGGGGGGGG
>JBBMEG010023092.1:0-25347 GCA_037832605.1 Cyclanthera cordifolia | reverse complement strand
TGACGGTCGTTTGACCGACACCAAATAACTTTTGTGTCGGCATATGCCCGTCACTAAAAGTCCGGTTTCTACTAGTGTTCCAATAAACACTAAAACTCTCTGTAAACCCTAATTCTTTATATGATTTAGGCATGGGAGGCCACGTGGCTCACATACCACCAATGTCTAACATTCTTTATTTTGTAGGCACTCGTTCCGGATACAAATTTATCAGTTGATCAAGACACCAAATTATTTAGGTATCAATAAAAACAATTTTCAGAATTATCCTAAACAAAACTTTGCCCCTTTGTCAGTCATTTTCATTGGAGAAAACTTTTTATACTGCCACTTTAACAAAATAGTCAATAACTCCATTGTTAAGGTTTAAATACTACAATTTCCTTGTTAATCAGAGAGTTTCTCTCAATTTGAAGATACCAATATGCAAAAGAAAAAAATGGGCTTATGATACAAAATAAAAGCATGGAGCGATGCCCTTTCTTTAAGCCATAAACTAGAACAATTTCATAAAAAAACAATTCTCATGGTTCCTTCCTTCGAATAGAGAAAAAAAAGATGATGAATATTGAAAGAGTGTGATTGTATAAAGGTTAAAGAAGTGAGCCTAGAAAAAATAGTATAAATCCAAAGTGACATTAAATTCTAAATAAAATATTTATGTCATTTATTTCTTAGAGAACCAATCAAGATTTTCGGAACATAACCTAATCATATTACGTGTATTGGACCCATTTGAAATGATTATTTATTCTATTATAAATTTTGCAAACATTAGAGTTGAACTTTATATTTCCTTTTGTTATTTTCTTCATACTTATGATCTTTTGTAATTTTTAATTATCGCCTACATTTTCAAGCTTATTTGAAGGATTGCAAGTTGAATTTTTCGTCGTTAATTATACTATTAAATTATAAAATTTTAGTATTCTCTAATTATTAATTATAATATTTATTGCTTTCTTCTTTCATTAAAAATATTTGTAATCAAATTAGCAATAATCATAATTATTTTCTTTCTATTAAATATCATTCCCTAAGACAATTTAAAATTTTTATACTAATTATAATATAAAAATAAATTGACATTCATATAGGTTTTTTTTATTGTTTAATTAATGGTTCACTAAAAGTCAAGTTGAACTAATGAGAGTAATTAGGAATGTAATGTAGGACTTGGAAATTTATTGTTAACTTATATTTATTCATAACGAACTGTTATAGTTATATGCTTTGCTTTAACAACGAATCAAAAGGCAGTTTTTGTTTTAAAATTTATTTTAATTTTGGTATTTATAAAATAAGTATAATTCCTAAGAATATGTTATAAATATTATAAAGGTTATATTTTAAATATTATCAGTCAAATACTTAATTTGTTCATTAAGTAATGAAATACGTCATAATAGGGAGTAAGCATAGATCAATATAATTTGAAAATTTTGTAATTACATCCTCTTAAAATTTCATTGCTCGATCAATCATAACAACAACATACTTTTTCCTGATTAGAAAGATCACCAAGCATCTTTGAAAAGCAAAATCCAGAGCTATTCATTTTGACGCAGTCATCATTACATGAATCGTCATCGTAAGCATTAGAACATGGCTGACCATTACAATGTAGAAACACGTCTCCTTTTGCTGCCAGGTGAAAAAAGATTGACATCCGTTTTAAGTAGAAAAATTAAGGAGTTTGACAATAATTAATGAAATTATTCAAATTCTGGTATAATGCTTACCGGATGAAGTAAAGCATGAGACTAACATCATAAACACAATCAATATTCTAAATAGCTTTTTAGTTGCCATTGCTTTTATGTATGGGTTCTTATGATTGATAAGATTAGCGATTGAAAATGATGAATTTTCAAATATCAAAAGAGTGCTTATTTATTGGACATCTTTGCAACAACTTCAAAAAGACAACGTGTTGAACTTAAAATATGACAAGAAAAACAATCATCTCATTTTGTTAAATTAGAAACATATCGGTAAAAGTTCTTGATTTAATGAAATTAAAAAACAACCTAACGAAGGTTATGTTCAAAAGTTAGAGCATTATACATTACGACAATAAAATTTAATTTTTTTTAAAGTATGACAAAATAAAGTTAGCATATGAAAACATAGAATCCATTCAATATTTAAGATGTTACAGTTAACATATTATATTTACACTTATGTATTTTAAGACAAATTCTCAATTATTGGAAGATGTATAACTGAAACAACTTTACTACTCTAAGAGTCTTAATTATTAGAGATTATTACATGATTAAACCATCAACAAAGATACAAGAAGGATTTACTAGAATATGAAAAACCAACAAAATTGCCTAAAATAAATTTAAAACCATACAACGAAGAACAAGGAGAAAAGGAAGAGATACACCTATTTGAACTTCGTGGAGTTCTAGATCGACAATGACAAAACCTCTCTTCTTGAAGCTTCTTTGCTCCAAGCATCAAGCACTCAAAGGGATGAAGGAAAATAATGGGGAAGAAAGTCAGAATTTGAGATGAATTCAAATTCGAGAGGCAATATTTTTCTTCGATATTTTATTCAACATAAACCACCTCTCTTTTATAGTAGATTTGTCACGAAAATGAAAGGGGAAGAGGTTACAACAGAAACACTAAACGACAAAGGTAAATACACGTTAATTAACTTTACACTGAGAACGACGTCATAGACACTTTAAACCAATTTACAAACTCATAGATGCAAACGGCACCGTTTTATTCTTCTCCTTTAACAAAGAAAACATCAAAGAATTCAAATCGAGACTTGGCTGGAATCACGACAAAATCAACCTAGAATCGCACCTGATGCGTTGCTGGAAGTTGTTGCCTGCGAAAATCGAGAAACTGTTTTTCCTTCTCTTTGGCTGTTGCTTGGGTGGGAAGAGAAGATGCAATTCTCTCCCTTTCTCCTTCTCTCTCTTAGTGTGAAATGTCCACACTAACCTTTATTCTATTCTCTTTTTCTCACATACAACCTTGACCTCTTGGTAGTTTCTTTTTTCACTCAAACACTAAACATAATTAGCATTTCAAAAGCAAATTTCTCTATTAATTAGTAACTATGTATTTACCTAAATGATACATGATGCATAAATAATGTTTAATTAAAAAGATGGTGAAGGGGAATACATGGCGAGTGGTACCTCATCTGTTCTGCCTGCCATTTATTATGCCCCTCGTCTATTTTGTCAGTCATTTATTGTACCTTTATGGAAAATCCTCCAACCTTAATCCTTTAACCTCGAACCACATTTTATACCCTCCAATCCTCATTTTTCACCTCTAACCTACACTTCTTTCAACTTCTTAATATATATACATACGAAATTAACCTTCTTACTTTAAATAATTTCAACCTAAACTTTAGTTCTAACTCTAAAACATGCATCACCTCCCTTTCCACCCTTAAAAACTTATAAATTAAAGTAGTGTAGGCTAAAAATTAAACAAATGATATAAATTATATTAAAACTATCACTTTTCAATCAAAGTTGTACCCTACCCCAAGGGGGAGTTGAATCCCCACTGCCTCCTTACTCAAACTCTTACCTTGAGCAGTTTGTAGTGGAAAACCATGATTGCAATAATATTGTGATTCCAAAAACATGTTCACCTGTACAGAATAATTCTAATATGTATCTTAAACTAAATCAGATCAACACTATTACTAATAGGACTCCTTCCCTCCATAATCCACTCTAATGTATAAGTGCAATTAATTTTTTTACACAATCAATTCAATAAAGCAATTTACTACGATAATACATGAATATCGATATCTAAAACTTTATGGTAAATGACTATCAAAATAGATTGCCCACTCCAATCTCACAATGTCCATATGTTCTTGCGTGTAGTTATTTAAGGTGTTGAAATACAAATATTGAGATAACTACTAGTATATTCAAACAAATTTCTTCAGTTATCCCTTGGAATAGACAAAACTAGCATGTCGCACGAGATAATTACTCAGTATAGTTGCATCACATGTTTTCCATAAGAACCTGAAAGTCTATTTATTAAATGTTATATATTGATAAGAAACATAATAAATAAATGAATAATATATGAATTGCTCTAATTACACAATGTATGTCAAAATGGCATAATAACCAATGTCATTCATCTCCATATACTTGATGATGTCATCACGATCAAAAATGTAAAATTGTTTAAACCTTAACAAGTTTGGCAACGTGGGATTTTGTATTATCTTTTATGATTTATATTCCGAACGACGACATAACTATACACTACTTTCAACATTGATGAAAGCATAGTTCGTATGAATTTTATGAATGTCAAGACTCTGCCGAAAAAACCTTCTTACATTTGGTGCAAGAATTTCATTAGGACTAAGCAATAACATGTTTAACAATTCCAACAACTATGTTAAACTTTTATTACTTCATCCTAACTTTACTTTCCAATTATAAAGCTTAATCAATGTTGATATTTTGGTAAAATGTTTACAATTTACGCAGGATGGTTTCTTTGCATCTTCTAGTGATTCCTCAAATACTTCAGATTTATCGGTAAAATAATTTTGTGCAGCCTCGAACATACCTAAATGTTCATCGACATCGTCGTCTTCATCTTTAGCTTCATTTGAAACATTTTTAAATTTTCTTTTACTCAAAACTAATTCCCTATACCTAATCCACGAGCTATAACGTCTATCAATATCATTAAAAAATAAATGATCTCTTACTTCATTCACATTTTGAGACTTAATATTCACGCATTTCAAACATGGACGATAAATGACATTCATTCCTTCCAAATGTCGTAATGCATTTTCATTAAAAAGTTCAACTCCTAATGTAATGTCCAAGTTTTCGATGAGCACACTAATGAACCGAGTAAACATTTGTATTAGAGGGATCTGTGGCATAAAAAGGCTTAAGAGAATACATTAATAGTATCTATACCAACAAGATGCACCTTCTTTTGCGGTGGCTCAATCGTAGAAATGACACACTAAGTCTGCTTCGCTTGGAGTAGTCCTAGATTCGAAGACCTCCTAGGACTTTTCCTAGGATGCATGTGAGTGAGGACAAAACATACAGAAAGGATCTGTGTTGGTCTAGTGGGATAGTCTTCATTCTTAGAAGCACTTTAAGGTTAGTTAACGTCGCCAAGTCAAAGGTGATGTAAGGGAATGTCGGGCCCAAAGGTAACAAATTAAACATGAAAAAAACGGTGAAAGAGACTATTGCACTACAATCTTTAAATAACGACACTATCTTGAATCTTTAAATTTTCCCTTTTCAAAAAGAGCATCTTTCAAGAACTTATCGTAATTAGGCATTTTTTTCAATGCTTTCACAATAGAATATTGATAAGAATCTTATTGAGAGTGTCTAAAAACTTCTCAAAATGCTTTTCATCTCATTTCATTTTGTTCAACCTTTAAGGATAATGCGAGGTGGTAGTGTAAACACAGGTGTTTCTCTTTGTTTTTCCTTGGCTAATTTGTCTAACGATAGGCTCTAAACCTTACTATATTCCCATTTATCTATAGCAATATCTCCTAATATTATACTTAAGACGTTGTTAGCACTAGTGATGCCCTCCACATTTACATTGTTAGTAGCTTTTTTTTTTTAACTCCACTCTTAACTTATCCTTCATTTCAATTGTCGTTGCCTTCTACTCCTAAGATCAATGAATAAAACTCGCTTCTTTCCTGCTCATTTTACATGTTCAGTGTCGTAGGTAGCTTACATAACGGTCGACTTATTAAATATGATGCTAGATGTCATACTTGTAATTCTAGATTTCTCATTGTGTTTTATTGGCTATTGATAGTAGCATCAATCTTGATGATATACTCCTTGAACACAGCTTTGAGAGAAGTTCGAAGAACTGGTAGTTGAGGGTTGAACTGTTAGTGATTGTAGTTGTTGTCATGAAAAATTTAATAGTATCTATATCCTCGATTTAGGTTTTCGAATCTAAAGGAATTGTTTACTTTTGGTTAATGCTGAGGATTATGGATTGCATTCACTAGTTGTGACCAAGAAAATTCAGGATGCTTCCTCCATCCAGGTGTATAATTACTAGGATATGAATTAGAATTGCGAGGTTGTTTGAAAGTATTTCTAGCTCACATATACATTATGGCAGCCGAATAGTTAGGATAACATTAAAAGTTTTGAAGCTCACGACAAGTTATATAGTTTTCCTCAGATATTTGGTTAATTGTCGATGCATTATGCAATGCGTAGTTTTCATTTGAAGATTGTTCATAGCATTGGCCATTGCAATCATTAAATCGTTCTTAGGCTTCATTGGCTATCTCATCATCCAATTGTTTAAATCTGATTATTTAATTCCTTACTTCAACATTACTCGTAGAAGTTGGATAATATTTAACAAGAAAATATTCAACTAGAGTATTCTAATAGGTATAGGTGCTTGTGCCAGAACGTAATGTATCGAACCAAACTTTGGCATTGTTCCCTAAAGAATAAGGAAAAACTGTAATTCTAAAATTCTCTTATGTTACTTCTAGTGTTTTGAAAGAATCACTAACCTTTAGTTAATCAAAGATGTTGACAAGGATCTTCGGAAGTAAAACAATAGGATTGTTCAATGGTTTGTAACATGTCAAACATCACTGGGTTCAACTCGAAAGATCTTGCCCTAATCTCAAGCCTAAAAAAGCCATGGTTTTAGAACATTAGCTATAGGATTGACAACTCTCATAGTCTTATCTCGGTCATCCACTATTAGATTGGCAATATCATTTGCATTGCGATTAACATTGTTAATATTGGCTACATTAGGTACATTAAGTTCATTATTACCTCTATGTTGAGTCATCCTTACTCGTCTGCTCCTTTAGTCCCTTTGACGTCTACATAGATAGATTCTTTCAATTTTAGGATCCAATTCAAAAAAAGTTCTAAAACGCTTACTCATGCACCAATGCAAAAACAATCGATTTAGTTAACCTTTAGCAGAACATAATTTAAAATCTTTAAATGAAAATCAATCTCTTGCAACAATGCAAAAAACTTCATCATGGATTAGTGATGCTATTATATTGATATAAATAGTTGTAATAAGATTCACATTGGTTATGACTTAAACATCACTATATGGATGATAATACAAGTATTCATTGTCAATTGAAATAAAATAATAAATTATAAGTCATCTCTATATGGACTGATTATTTTAATAATCTCATATTATGAATTGGGTGTCAAATATTGATCTCATAATTAAAATGAGAGTTTCACAGTTTTAAATTATAATGTTATAAACATGCTCAATGCGACAGATATTGCGTATACACTAGAAACACCTTTATGACAATCATCCAATTCAAAACATGTTAAAATAAACAACTTTATTGTTGATGTCGAAAAATGGTCAACGGATATACACAACAAAGATTTATTTAGCTGAGGACTTGTTTGGGCGACCACTGGGAGTCAGAAATGGACTTGGCCGACCACTGGGTGGTTGTGGCCTCCATTTAGCCGAACCCTAAGGGGTAGGTGATGGCGAGGACGACCTCTAAGGGGTCGGAAATGGACTTGGCCGACCCCCGAGGGGTCGGCAATGGCGAGGCCGACCCCCGAGGTTTCGGCGAAGGTGTTGACTTACCGCCGGGGGTCGACAACGGTGTTAGCTGACCCCCCCGGGGTCGGCGAGGGCGTGACCGACTCCCGGGGGGTCGGCAAAGGTGCGGCCGACACCCGAGAATTGGCAAGGGTGTTGGCCGACCCCTTGGGGGTCGATGCCTCTATTTGGCCGACCCTAGGGGGTCGGCGTTGCCTTCCTTGTCCTTGTGCGGGTCCCAACCTCTTCCGAGTCTTTCGGGATATTTTTAGGTTATAACATTACCCCCACTCTTCATTTTCGAGCTTGCGGGTTTGTGAAGAGTAGTTTAGGTTCTTGTCTCTTTTTCGATGTTTCGGATGCTACAAAGTAATCTTTTTACGGAAGTATTTACTTGAAAATCACTTAGGCCATATTCTATTTCAAGAACATCTTTTCCTAAATAATATTCCAACAAATAAAGTTTTGAGGTTATGGAAAATATTCATTCTAAAAATAAATATATTAAAATGGCCTTATTCTTCTTTCTAAGAATATTCTTATTCAATGAAAAATCACTTCTCTTTTTTAGGAAAATATTTATCCTTTTGAGATTTCCCATAACCTAACTTTTCCATTAAAACTCTCTGCCAAAACTACACCCTCCTTTTCACCCTACTTTGGCCGAAAATTGCCTCTCGCTGGGCTAGGATTTTCGATTTTCTCAAAGTGTGTGGGGAGACTTGTTTTTCGTTTTGGATTTTTGGAAAGCATCCCTCACGCCTTACTTTTTCAGTACGTGCTTTTCTTTTTCTGACTTCACGTTAACGGTTAGACATATATTTGAAAATTTCACCCTTACTTACACATTTTTTTCCATTTTTGCCTGTTATGCATGTTTGTCTGAATTTTTGGATTATTTAGGCTCTTTCAAAGACTCACCCCTTTAGAGTACTTTTTCCGAATTCGTAGGCTACTTAGGCACTTTTTATAAAGTCTTGCCCGTTTAACTTCCTTTGGATATTTTTAGGTTACTTAGGCACTTTTACAAAAAGTCTCTCATTTTTTCACCGCTTTTTGAATTTTGTAGGGTACTTAGGCTCTCTTAGAGACTCGCCTTTTCCTAACTTAGTTCATTGCATATTACTTCTTACTTTAGCTGTCATGGATCCTTCGTCTGACTACGAGACCAAATCTATTCACCTTCGAGCTTCCTCCTCGCTTAAGAGGACTCGGCGAAGAGCCTTGGTGGTAGAGTCGGCGTCTCAAATGGCAGTGTCCATTTTAATCAGGAGGATTTGGACCGCCTTAGGACCCAATTTCTTATCTTGGCCGAAATCACCCTTCGGCTTCCTCTGGCTTAGGAGACGTATGCCCATCCTCCTTCAGGCGCGGTGGCCCTCTACACCACCATGTTTGACCGAGGAGTTCGACTTCCCCACATACTGCCTCTTCAAGAGTTCTTGGGTATGGCAGGGCAGGCTCTAGCGCACTTGGCTCCTAATGCCTAGAATGCCTTCTTCGGTGTTCACAGCCTTTGGGTGCACACCGGCTTCGAAGGTCCCTTTAGTGCCAGAGACCTTCTTTCACTCTACCGCTTCTGCCAGTACCCCAACGTCACAGTGGGCGGCTACCTGATCCCCAGAAGCAAGCTTTCTCCTTTGGTGGGCTGCCCCAACTTTCAGATGGGGTGGAAGGAGCGCTGGTTCTTTACTGGAGAACCTTGGGCGGCCCCAGGCATCGATGCCTCACTGGCAACTCCCACTGTTTTCGTGACATATGGTACGCTTACTTTCGCCTTGGCTTTATCTTTCTTTTGGCACCGTACTAACTTTTTGTTTACTGTGCACATGAAACTTAATCCCCACTCTCGGGTAATTAAGTTTTACGAGATTGTTATGTCTTACCCCGAGGAAGTGACTCGCCGTCCGCAGTACCTGACCACGAACTCGCTGGCGCTGTACAACCTCCTTCCGGCTTTCGCCATGCCAGCCGATTCTAACTCGGAGTCACCCGTCCCGCAGGAGGGATCTGCTCCAGGTATGCAACTTACTTTTTCCTCTAACTTTGCAAGCCTCTAATATTGGAAATATGAGTTGAAACTTTTTACCGTGTTCAATCGCCATGGAATACGAGCCTTCGCTGAGGCGCGCCTTCGACGCAGTGACGCGTCAAACGTCTTGCCCCTCTGCTAGGCCTTCCAACGATGTTATGGTAGACCTTACTTCGGAGGGCTGCTCTCTACCGCCTGGTGATGACGAAGACCTTCCTTTCCCCGAAGTTCTACCGCCAGAGTTTGACGGTCCCACCCTTGGTTTTGACCACATTCCTTCTCCAGTTTAGAGTAACTTGCGTAAGGCCTTAGACGCCTGTACACAACCTTCCCCATGGATTCGACTCATACCTCTTGTTAGGGCCACACTGTCCTACTTTGGACCCACTGGAGGAAAAGATTTTGACCTCCAACTTGTGGAGTGAAGTCAGGTCTTCTTCAGCTACCTTTCCCCTCGGAGATGCCTCCAGGTCCTGGAAAAGAGGACTCGTGTGATGCACGAGGTACAACACCCCTACTCTTCGCAATTATATTTTTATTTCAGTATGCATGCTAACTTGTACCTTGATTTCTTTTTGCAAGCATTCATGCATTTTACTTCAGCTTCTCGCCACCTCTTGGAGGACTTGCGCCAAGCCCACTCTTCCTAGTCCACCAGTACTGACAAGCTCAAATGGGAACTGGCATAGACTCGGGAAGCTCAGGGAGTCGCCGAGGCTGCCTTAGCCACTTCGCGTAACTCTACCGAAACAGCCCGTAATTTAGCTGCCCGCGCACGTCAAGATGACTTGGCTAAGATCGCCTGCCTTCGACGAGAGTTGGCTTCTGCTGAAGGGAAGCTCAAGAATGTTGCGTACTCGGCTAACCGGCGAGGCTGCCATTGGCTGGGCACTGGACCGAATCCAAGAGGGGGTTAGCTATGACAACCTTCTTCCTCTCTTTTGGTCACTTTGTTCCAACAGCGCGTAAAGATTCGCCAACCCTTCCTTGCTAGCCTCACAGTCTGGACTTCCTAATGATCCAGCCTAGGCTACTTTTTATGATTCCTGCATCTTTGAGGGCGTGCCCGACAGAAGCCAGGCTCTTCCAGCTAGGACACCACCTGCCCTAGCTGGACCTGTTTGACCGTCTTCCAGCAGGCGCAGCTCTGGAGGGCCTTGATGACTTTTACCTTGCAGTCTTTTTACCTTGTAGAACATTATTTTGCAATCTTTACTTTTTCGCCTAAGTTGTAACTCATGAGCTTTTTCTTTGAATGAAATGATGAACTTTTTTCTTGCTTCTTTCTTCTCTATCTCATATACCCCCAATTTAAGTTTATGAAAATGAGATCAATATACTAAAATTAAGATGGTCAGAATAAGAAAAACAACATTTTTTATTCATCAACAACTTAAATTACAATCTTTTGAAAGTACTTTTTCAAGTGTTATATTGCTCCAAACATGGAGGACTTTGTTGTTGTAGGCGAAATTGGTGTCACCTCGTCGACTTCGTGCTTCAGTTTGGCGAGGACGCTAGACTCGTCCAGGACCTTTACCGACACGATCTTGTCTGCCTTAACTTCACAGGCGGCCTTTGACTTGCCAAAGTGTCGGCTTTGGCACTTTGGGACCCGAGTACTGACTTGTCATGTACCTTCCACAGGTGTTGTTCTTTGGACAGCCTCACCTGGCATAGGTCCCCTTTCAATAGTCTTTTTTTTTAGGACTTTTTACCACACCCCGTAGGGCGTGTGGTAGCATTCCCTCGAGGACAGCTGTTCACCTCTGACTTGGCCTACCCCCATAGAAGTAGGGAACTTTATCACCTGGTGGTAGGTTGACGCGACTGCCGTCAATCCATGAATTGTAGGTCTCCCCAATATTGCGTTGTAAGTAGAATTGTCGTTCACCACCAAGAAATTGACGAAATGTAGGAGTATGTTGTCCCCTTCGCCATAGGTCACTAAAAGCTCAACCGATCCTTCAGGGATCAAAGTGCTCTCGCCAAATCCGACTAGGGGCGTCAATTCTGCTTTAGCCTTTCCCTTCCCAGTTTCATAGCGTCGTAAGCTTTCAGAAACAGTACATCCGCCGAGCTGCCTCCATCAATAAGGATCCTTCTGACATGGATGTTGAATATGGTCAGGGACACCACTAAGGCGTCGTTGTGCGTGTGGTGTAGTGCTGCAGCCTCCGTAGTAGTGACACCACTCTGGCCTACCTCACTTTGTCCTCCCGACTTTGATTGGACCTTCCACCAGCCGGTCCTTGGATGATGGTTCTGATCTCCAGTGGCGGTTGTGACTTTTCGCCTCTCCTTTTCTTGCTAGGGGACTTTGATACTTTTTCACCTTTTCCCACGTATTTGTCCAACCGTCCTCTTCGAATACGGGACTCTATGGAATTCTTCATGTCGTAGCAGTCCGAGGTAGCGTGGCCCTGGTCCCGGTGGAATAGGCAGTATTTGCCTCTATTCCTTTTGTTGGACCATGCCTTAATCCGGCTTGGCCACTTCAGCTTCTCCTTATCTTGAATTTCCATCAAGATGTGATCTACAGGAATAGCCATGGGAGTATATCTCTCGAACCGACTATGGGGTACCCCTCGCCGTTCGGCCTTTTCTTTTTTCACTAGGCACTTTTCCGGCCATCATTTACGAGATTCCTTGTGATCAGCCTCGCGGCGGCTGTCAGACTTCTCACGCTCTAGAAGGGAGTGCCTTCCTTCTTGCTTCGTTTGGAGTTGACCAGCTCCCCTGCACTCATGTACTTTTATGCCATGGTAAGCAACTCGGCATAAGTGAGTGGTGCCTCTTTCTCATCGTCCACATGAATTTTTTGTCCCTGAGTCCAGCGACAACTGCTGCCAGTGCCGTACTATCGGAATAACCTTCAACGTCCAGTGCCTCGCTATTGAAGCGGACAATGTACTCCCGAAGGGTTTCCTGGCTTCTATGCCTCACGGTCAGCAAATGTGTGACCGGTTTCTTCTAATCTCGCCTTCCCAGAAATTGAGTGACGAATGCCCTGGCCAACTCTCTAAAGGAGGCAATGGACTTATGCTTTAGCTACCTGAACCATCTTCGAGATGGTTATGCGAGCGTGAATGAGAACGCTCGGCACTTGATCGCGTCCCGGACTCCATATAGCTCCATCCATGCCCGGTAGGAATATAGGTGCTCGATAGGATCAATAGATCCGTCGTACTCCTTGATTGCAGGGAGTTTGAATTTAGATGGGACGAACTCTTCCATTATCTCGTTAGTGAAAAGAGGATCGACCTGGTCGACCAGGATGTCCAGGTCCAATCCATTTTGGTCATGTTCCTTCTTCATGCTCCCCAACTGGTCTTTGAGAAGACGAAGTTGGGTCAGCCAAGGTTGTGCCTCGGCTTCGTCTCACCCTGCCTCTTTTCGGTATTAGTTGATCACATCCCTGAGATCCATTCCCAGGTCAGATCTCGCCGTACGGGCACTTGGGACTTTCGGGGGATGCGGGGTGGATGACCCTCGTGTGGTACTCCTCGGGTGGCTACTCTGAACTGACTGTGTCTAAGAGGACTCTGCCTCTCTGGATCCAATCCTTTGGTGGACCGAATGTTCCTTCCCCCAGTCGTTACCACACAGTCGAAGTCGTTCGACCGGTCTTTGGTGCCGGGAATGCACCTTTTTCGGTGCCTCCGTGGCTGGGGCTTTCCCTTTGGCAAGGTCCTGAACCAACGAAGCTATTTTCTCTGCCACAGCCTTTTTCTTGGCATGCTGTCGCTGCGGCGCCTGTTTGTTCCCAACATCAGCTACCTGAGCCGGAGGTGGTTGCCAGAGCAACTCCACCAGGGGACTCAAACTCTCCACCATTCCTTTTACTTATTCTTCCAAAGCAGTAAACTTTGGATCTGCATGCTCCGGTTCTTGCACAACTAACGCACCCTCAGGATCCGGGTGGTTCACGACATGAACAACGTTTTATTCTCTAGAGGCAATTCGCCACAGAAGGCGCCAACGTTTTGCTCGACGTCCGATTCGTCATGGACACCATGGTGGTGGCCATTTTTAACATTTGACATTTTTGCCGGAAAATGCATTGGAGTTTTAGCATTTTTTAGGTAGAACACTTTCTTCCCCACAGAAGGCGCCAACTGTTGATGCCGAAAATAGTCAACGGATATACACAGTAAAAATTTATTTAGCTGAGGACGAAAGGGCCTATAAAAAAAGCAAATTTAGGGAACACCGGTGTGGTGTGAGCCACAGGGCCTCGGATGCCTATGTCAGAAACGGAATAAGGGAGAAATAGTTTAAAGCGCTAAGAATGACTTAAGGGTACTTGGCTTATGATCTGTCCTTTGAAAGGGAGAAATGACTTGACTTTTATAGCAGCCACTCTTGTAACCGCTGTGGCTCAGTTATGGCGATATAATGGTCGGCCGTTAGAAACGTCCACTATTAATCTAGGTATGAATACCGGGGTAACTCCTGGCCGTTACCCTTTAGAGGTGTAACAGTTTTGATTATGGACTCGGTCGACTCTTCGAGGAATCCTAACCTCCCCCGTCGACCTAATGGGGCCGACCTACTCGTTGTAACGCGCGACGCCACGGGGTGCAACACCTCCAAACGTTACTCTGACTCGATCCACTCTTCGGAGAGTCCTAACCTCCACGGCCCATCCACACGGATGGACCTACTCATTGCCGGACCCGAGAAGGGTGAGGCTGCAATGGCCAACCTCGAGGAGGTCCTGGCCTTCCTTGGCCGACCAGTTGTAAGGGCCGACCCCGAGGGGATCCTGGCCTTCCTTGGCCGACCCCTAGAGGAGTCAGACTTGTTTGTCTGACCTCTAAAGGTCGGAAATGGACTTTGGACAACCCCGGAGGGGTTGTGGCTTCCATTTAGCCGACCCCTGGGGGTCGGTGATGGCGAGGTCGACCCCTAAGGGGTCAAAAATGGACTTGGCCGAGCCCTAGGGGGTTGTGGCCTCCATTTGGCCGACTCTCGGGGGGTCGACAATGGCGAGGTCGACTCGAGGGGTCGGCGAAGGTGTTGGCCAACCCTTGGGAGGTCGGCAAAGGTGTTGGCCGACCATCGGGGGGTCGGCAAGGGCATGGCCGACCCCCGGGGATCGGCAAGGGCGTGGCTGACCCCCGGAGGTTGGGCAAAGGCGTGAACGACCCCCGGGGGGTCGGCAAAGGCGTGGTCGATTCCCGGATGGCCGGAAAGGGTGTTGGCCGACCCACGGGGGGTCGACAAAGGCGCGGCGGACCCTCGGGGGGTCGGCAAAGGCGAGGCTAACCTCAAGGGGTCGACAATGGGCTTGGCCGATGCTCTAGGGGTCGATGCCTCCATTTGGCCGATCCTGGGGGGTCGATGTTGGCTTCCTTGTCCTTCGTGCGGGTCTCAACCTCTTCCGAGTCTTTCAGGATATTTTTAGGTTATAACATTTATAATGTAGAAAATTTAAATTGACAATAAGACCACAATAACATTAACTACGTCAGTTTTATAGCCAGAAGAATCATTCGTGCTACACATCAATAACTTCGTCCGAAGTACATTTTTGCTCAAAGCTAATTGCTTCGAGGATGTGGTCTGCATGCACTACTAGAGTGTTATTCCTAACCTCTCCCTAAATATATATAGTCTTATATTAAACTAATAAATAATAGTAAGGTATCTCTAACTGCCCCTCTCTCCCTAGATAAAGTTAAAATCAAACAAGAAGTGGATGGCCAGTCGATCCTTGTTAATTAACGCAGTTCCTCATTAACTAACTTAACTAGCAACTACTAAATACATAATAGAGAATTACATGCAACAAGCACAATGCAGGAGACATTGACTATCCATGTGACAATAGAATAACATATAATCTATATATAATCGAAACATGCTTCTATTACCATAACCGTAATTTAAACATTATAGATAAATAATAAATAAACAATAGAGATAGTAAATAAATGAAATGGAGATGAAAATAAATAACATTTTATTGAAAATTAAATGTTCACAAAATGTAAAAATAACAAGCATAAATAAAATGGAAAAAAATTAAGTCATAATAGAAAAAGAAGGGAAGAATTTCTTGCTTCATTTGCCACAAAAATCAATGTTAGGGACTTTCAAGCGCTTATCTTGAAGCTCAATTTGTTATCAAGATAGTTAATCTCAATGCCCTTGTATTGACAATGGCATCAGCTATGGAATCTCTTTTTCTTTCTGATTTTTGTAAATTCAGCTAAGATAACTGGCTCTCAATTTTACTCAAACTTTGACGTTTGATCTTATGGTAGAGTGTTTCTTTTATAGGATAAGAAACAACCTTGATTTTTGACAATTACTTCCCGTCCTTCTTTTTAACATATTATTTTAAGACACGTGAACTGGCTGCCACAAATTCTTACTTTGGTAAGCAACAATAAATCTTGGCAGTTCATCCTCTCTTGAATCTGTATGAAAAATAATCTTTTATGTCATGAATATTTAATTATGATCCGGGTTGAATGCAACTAGCATTGAAGATATAGTGTTTTTGTCAATGCCTTCAGCATTTGCACTTCTGCACCAACATGAGAATGGGGCCAGAACAAAAACTGTCTAAACATGGCTAATGCCTTCATCGTCTATTGTTTTTGTGCTAACATGAATGCTTACACCATTTATGAGATTTTAGCAATAAAATGCGGAAAACATTCAACAACTATGCCATAAAAGTTCAATTTCAACATATTTTGTGTTTACCATGCTTGAAGTAACAAAGTGATGTATTTAACTCGTGCAATTTTTACACTTTTAGCTTTAATTAATCAATAAATAGCATGAAAACGTATGAAAATAAAGCTATATAACTCTATAAATGGAGAGTTATCATGTACCTGCAAGTATGTGCTAGCCTTAGAACCAGTGAACCTATATATTGAAAGCTATAATGACCTGAGATCCAATCCATATTCGTTAAAATCAGGCTTTTATCACTAAAGGTAAGTGTTAAAATTTTTCACATTATAGGACAAGTTATGTCCACATATATAATTGGTCGTCTGTCATGGGATTATTCACGAGCTTGTTCGTAATCCACGATTGGGATAAAATTCTTGTTTACCCTTTTGGTTACAACTTTCTCAAAATCTGAGAAGGCGTGAATTTCTTCTTTGGACGATGCGTTCCCGGCCACTCAACATTTTCAAGCATATTTTAAAGATTGCAACTTGTAGTTTTAGTTTTTAATTATACTGTTAAATTATAAAATTCTCATATTCTCTAATTATTAATTATAATATTTATTTATTTCTTCTTTCATTAAAAAAATTGTATTCAAATTAGTGATAAATCTTTATCATTTTCTTTCTATTAAAAATAATCGCCTTAGACAAAAAACAAATTATGCTAATTATGATATAAAAATAAATTGACATTCAGATAGGTTTTTTTTTAATTGTTTGATTAATGGTTCACTAAATGTCAAGTTTGATTAAGGGGTGTAATTAGGAATGCAATGTAAGACTAGGAAATTTATTAAGTTATATTTCTTGATAACGAATGGTAATTGTTATATGCTTTAACATGGGAAGAGAAATTTTATTTTAAAATTTATTTCAATTTTCTTATTGTAAAAATGTGTATTACTGCTAAGTATTTGTTTTAAATATTATAAAGGTTATATTTTAAGTATTATTAGACAAAAGCTTAAGTTGTTCATTACGCATAGATATACAACATAATAGAGAGTAAACATAGCTGGATATAATTTGAAAAATATGTAAAAAAAGCAATTCCAACAACTATATAAAACTTTTATTATTTCATCCGAACTTCGCTTTCAAATTATAAAGTTTAATTAATGTTGATATTTTTATAAAATTTTTACAATTTAGGTACGATGATTTCTTTGCATCTTCTAGTAATTTCTCAAATACTTGAGATTTATCTGTAAAATAATTTTTGTGCAGCCTCGAACATATCTAAATGGTCATCGACATCGTCGTCTTCATCTACAGCTTCATTTAAAACATTTTTAAATTTTCTTTTTCTCAAAACTAATTCCACATACCAAATCCATGAGCTATAACTTTTATCATATGATTAAAAAATAAATGATATCTTACTTCATTCACATTTTGAGACTTTATATTTACGCATTTCAAACATGGACGATAAATGACATTCATTCCTTCAAATGTCGTAATCCATTTGCAATAAAAAGTTCAACTCCTAATGTAACGTCCAAGTTTGTGACGGGCACATGAATGAACCGAGTCCACATTTGTATTGGATGGATCTAAGGGGTAAAAAGGCTTAAGAGAATTGATTTGTAAATTTCTTGCGAATGTTGTAGTTACATGATTAAGTGCACTAGCAGTTACAACTTGGCTGTCAACGCCATTATATATATTTCTTTGTCATCTCTAAGAAATCTTTTGGGAAAAATTCTGCAAATGTTAGTGTTTGACTTGTCATGTGAATATCTTGATTTTTTTACTACCACATTTTCAACTTCTTTATATTTCTCCTTTTTTTTTCCTCTCCGGGAGTTTTTTTTCTTTTTTTAAATATACGTGATATTTCTGAGCATAACTCTGCTTTGTCTTTTTACAAAGAGCCACAACAGTCCATCCTTCGTCTTCATCTCTAAGTGAATTTGAATCACAAATATCTTGACATATGTTGATTCAAAACTAACTTTCTCAATATTACTGTTAGACGCTTCTATTGAAAACCAAACAACTAATGTTTAAATGAACCAAATTGAATCAAATAATGAGATTGATTATATGTAGATGTTTAAGAAAATTGAACTTTACGCTGAATGGTTGTAGATGCATAATTTGTTTGGGCTACGTTCTCGAGATCAAACTCAATTTTCTTTTAATGGGCTAATCTCAAAATCAACCTTTTCTAAACAAAACATTTCTCTAAGGATAGCCAACGACACGATGATACTTTAGGATCATTTAGTTAACCTAGCTCATTAGGATCATTTAGTTTTCCTAACTCATCGAGTTGTTTACTTTTTAGTAGTTGGATAAGTTGTTTCTCAAGTAATTAGTTAAGCATATCAGCAATGTCAGAATCAAGGAAATGATTTTTTTTTCTGTCTTTTTTTTTTAAGATTAGGCGATGCTTCTCGCCACCTTTTGATCGTGTCTCCATCTTTTTTTCTTTTCTTTCGAGAAAAACTTGATCGGAGTTGAATTTAAAACCATTGATTCTTTAGAAGTGCTTTTGGAGATCTTTTCGACCTTGACCTTCTTCTTTTCTTTCTTGTTATCTGAAAGTAACACTTCTTTGTTTCCTTTACTTGTAATACTGGATTCCCTATCACGATTGCGTGTTGCAAACTCTTCAAAATTACGAGGCCTTATTCATTGAAGGATATAGAGAAAACCCCCAATTAACTCCTTGAATGCACGTGTCAAAGCTAATATTTCACTGAGTTTGTATTTACAATCGAGACTTAAAGCTCTTCTACCATTGATGTAGTCGATTATAGGTTCGCATTTCCCCTGTTTTGTACTTTTCAATTCCATCATACTAACAGACTGCACAGTAGTGTATAATCGATTAAGAAATTTTTTCCCTAATTCCTTCCAACTATCTAATGTTTTAGACTCTGAATCAATATACCCGTCAAATGCATGACATTTTAAGGTTCAAACAAATTATCTGACAAGAATGTTCCCGTGTGTACCAACAGTCTCGCATGTCTCCATGAAGTGAGCATTATGTTGTTTAGGGTTGACTTTTCCATCAAGCTGCTGGAACTTAGGTAGCTAGTAACCTACCAGGCATTCTTGGGTTATCTATCCTTTTTTTGTACGTCTTGAAATACAAGAGGGAACTTTGGATTGGCCCACCATATTGAACACTAAACGATGAACACAAAATGATGAATTTTCAAATATCAAAATAGTGCTTATTTATTTAATATCCTTGCAACAACTTCAAAATGACAACATGTTGAATTTAAAATATTACAAGAAAAACAATCTCGTTTTGTTAAAAAAGAAATCACCTGGTGGAAATAAAGTTTAAATTAGAAACATATCGGTAAACGATCTTTGATTTATTGAAATTAAAAAAAAAAAACACTACGGTTATGTTCTAAAGTTAGAGCATTAGACATTACGACAATAAAGTTTAATTTTCTTTTAAAGTATGACAATGTAAAGTTAACATATGAAAATATAGAATCCATTCAATACGTACGATGTTAAAGTTACATTATTATATTTATTTTAATGTGTTTTAAGGCAAATTCTTAATTACTAGAAGTGTATAACTCAAACAACTTTACTACTGTAGGAGTCTAATATAGCAAATCTTAAACTATGATATGTTTTCAATAAGATAAAAAGCTAAACAATGAAATTGAAGGTACATGAGGCTGTTCATAGACACAAAAGTAATTTTAGTTTACTTAGCGCTCTCTTTTTGTACTTTTTTTTCTTCGTTAATTTCCTAGATTAGAAACAATTTCAATCCTCTATTCAATTTGTGCCGACAATATACAAAAATGTTTTAACATTAAATATTTACGTTATGCCCATTCTCGACCTACTCTAAGCATATGTCAATTCGCAATTTCAATTTAACTACTAAAACTATAAGCGTTAAATCTCAAAACTAAATTATAGCACCTGTGTACTGAAAAACCAACAAGCTTAAAAGTGCAAGAGATAGAGATATTTAACACGAGTCGATAACGTGGTTCGAGGCATATATCTACATCCACGAGAATCAAAGAACTAGCTTAGATTGGACAATTTTATTAGAGATTATTACAAGATTAAACCATCAACAAAGATACAACAAGGATTTACAAGAATATGAAAAACCAAGAAAATTGTCTAAAATAAACTTAAAACCATACAACCAAGAGCAAGGAGAAAGGGAATAGATACACCTATTTGAACTTCTTGGAGTTCTAGATCGACAATGACAAAACCTTTCTTCTTGAAGTGTCTTTACTCCAAGCGCCAAGAACTCAAAGGCATGTAGGAACACAATGGGGAAGAAAGCATCAAAGAATTCTGACCGAGACTTGGCTGGAATCACGACGAAATCAACCAAGAATTGCACCTGTTGCGTTGCTAAGAGTTGTTGCCTGCGAAAACCGAGAAACCCTTTTTCCTCTCTTTGACTGCTACTCGGGTGAGAAGAGGAGATGCAATTCTCCCGCTTGATCCTTCTCTCTCCTCTTCGTGTGAAATGCACACACTAACCTTTATTCTCTTCTTTTTTTTCTCACAAACAACCTTCCCCTCTTGGTAACGTCTTTTTTCTTTGAAACACTAAACACAATTAGCATTTCAAAAGCAAATTTCTCTCAAAGATCAATTGTATCGAAAGCTTGGGTGAGTGGATTGGCTTTTATCTAAACTATTAATTAGTAAATGTGTATTTTTACATAAATGATACATGATGCATAAATAGTGATTAATTAAATCAAATACCTAATTAAAGTCTAGGCCATTTATATAACAATTTTCACCTTGCACTGCGTGAAATTTAAGCAAATATAGCAAGTGTGGCCCGCTATCTATAATAAAAGATGGAGAATACATGGCGAGCGATACCTCATAAATTCTGCTAGCCATCTATTATGCCCTCGTCTATTCTGGCAGTCATCTATTGTGTCGTTATTTATTCAGTCAGCCGTCTATTGTGCCCTTATTTTTTCTGCCAATCATCTATTGTGCCCACGTCTTGGGCCTCGTGATCATAAAATATTTTTAATGACGTCATTATTTTATGTCTGACATCTATTATGCTTTACATCTAAAACTATTTTATTTTAGAAAACAAAGTTGTTAGATTTTCCTTTATGTAAAATCCTCCAACCTTAATCCTTTAACCTCAAACGACATTTTCTACCCTTCGATCTTCATTTTTCACCTCTAACCTACACTTCTTTCAACTTCTAAATATATATTACATACAAAATTAACCTTCTTATTTTAACAAATTTCAACCTACACTTAATTTAGTTCTAACTCTAAAACATGCATCACCTCCTTTTCAACCCTTAAAAGCTTTTAAATTAAAGTAGTGTAGGCTAAAAATAAATATATGATATAATTATACTAAAATTATCACTTTTCAATCAAAGTTTTTGCTGCAATATTGTGATACCAAAAACATGTTAAGCTGTACAGAATAATTCTAATATGTATCTTAAGCTAAATCAGATCAACACTATTACTAATAGGACTCCGTCCCTCCATAATCTACTCTAATTTTTAAGTACAATTATATTTGTTACAGAATCAATTCAATTAAGCAATTTACTACGATACTACATGAATAACTAAATTTTTTATGGGTAAATGACTACTAATATAGCTTGCCCACTAGAATCTTTCAACGTCCATATCTTCTTGCATGTAGTTATTTAAGGCGGTGAAATAGAAATATTAAGATAATTAATCATTATATTTGAACAAATGTCTTCAGTTATCCCTTGGAAATAGGCAAAACTTGCATGTCACACGAGATTATTACTCAATATAGTCGCATCACATGTTTTCCATAAGAACCAGAAAGTCTATTTATTAAATGTTATATATTGATAAGAAACATAATAAATAAATGAATATTATATGAATTTCTTTACTCACACAATGTATGCCAAAATGGAATAATAACCAATTTCATTCATCTCCATGTACTGGATGATGTCATCACGATCAAAAATGTAAAATTGTTTAGACCTTAACAAGTTTGACAGAGTGGGATTTTGTATTATCTTTTTTGGTTTATTTTCCTTACGGCATAACTATACATTACTTTCAACATTGACGAAAGCATTAGTCTGTATGAATGTTATGAATGCTAGGACTTTGTCGAAAAAACCTTCTTACATTTGGATGCAAGAATTTCATTAGGACTAAGCAATAACATGCTTAACAATTCCAACAACTATGTGAAACTTTTATTATTTCATCCCAAATTTTCTTTCCAATTATAAAGCTCAATCAATGTTGATATTTTGGTAAAATGTTTACAATTTACGTAGGATGGTTTCTTTGCATCTTCTAGTGATTCCTCAAATACTTGAGATTTATCGGTAAAAGAATTTTGTCCAGCCTTGAACATATCTAAATGCTTATCGACATCGTCGTCTTCATCTTCAGCTTCTTTTGAAACATTTTTAAATTTTCTTTTACTCAAAACTAATTCCCAATACCAAATCCATGAGCTATAACTTCTATCAATAATACTAAAAAAAATAAATGATCTCTTACTTCATTCACATTTTGAGACTTGATATTCACACATTTCAAACATGGACAATAAATGACATTCATTCCTTTCAAATGTCATAATGCATTTTCAATAAAAAGATCAACTCCTAATGTAACATTCAAGTTTTCGAGGGTACACGAATGAATCGAGTCTACATCTTTATAAGAGACATTCGTGGGGTAAAAAGACTTAAAATTATTGATTTGTACTACCTATACCAACAAGATGCACGTTCTTTTTCGATGTCTCAATCGTAGAAACGACAGACTTAAGTGTGCTTAGCTTGGAGTAGTCCTTGATTGGATGACCTACTAGGACTTTTCCTAGGATGCATGTTAGTGAGGACAAAACATACTGAAAGGATCTGCGTTTGTCTGGTGGGAAAGACTTCATTCTTAGAAGCGTTTTAAGGTTAGTTAACGTCGACGAGTCAAAGGTGATGTAAGAGAATGTCTGGCCCAAAAATAACGAATTAAACATGAAAAAAAATGGTGCAATAGACTATGGCACTACATTCTTTAAATAATGACACTATTTTGAGTTCTGTAAATTTTCTCTTTTCAAAAAGACATCTTTCAAGAACATAGCGTAATTAGGCATTTATCTCAATGCTTTCACAATAAAATATTGTTAAGAATCTCATTAAGAGTGTCTAAAAACTTCTCAAAATGCTTTTTATCTCATTTCTTTTTGTTCAACCTTTAAGGATAATGGGAGGTGGTAGTGTAAACACAGGTGTTTGTCTTTGTTTTTCCTTAGCTGATTTTTCTAACTATAGGCTCTTAACCTTACTACATTCCAATTTACCTATATAAATATCTCCCAATATTTTACTTAAGACGTTGTTAGCACTAGTGATGCCCTCCGCATTTGCATCGATACTAGCTTTTCCTTTTAACTCCACTCTTAACTTATCCTTCATTTAAATTGTCATTGCCCTTCTACTCCTAAGGTTATTGGATAAAACTTGCTTCTTTCTTGCTCATTTTACATGTTCAATGTCGTAGGTAGCTTTCATAACGGTCGACTTATTAATTCTGATGCTAGATGCTATACATGTAATTCTAGGTTTCTCATTGTGGTTTATTGGCTATTGATAGTAGCATCAATCTTTATGATATACTCCTTGAACACAGCTTTGAGAGAAGTTCCAAGAACTTGTTGTTGAGGGTTGAACTATTGGTGATTGTAGTTCTTGTTATGAAAATTTTAATGGTGTCCATATCCTTGGTTTTTGTTTTCGAATCTAAAGGAATTGTTTACTTTTGGTTGATGCTGAGGATTGTTGGTTGCATTCACTGGTTGTGACCAAGAAAATTTAGGATGCTTGCTCCATCCAGGTGTATAATTACTAGGATATATGAATAAAAATTGAGAGGTTCTTTGAAGGTATTTCTAGCTCACATATACATTACGGGAGCTGAATGGTTCGGTTGCATCAACAGCTTTGAAGCTCATAACAAGTTACATAGTTTTCCTTAAATGTTTGGTTAATTGCTGATGCATTGTGCAATGTGTAGATTTCAGTCACAAACTTTTCATAGCATTGGCCATTGCAATCATTAAATCGTTCACAGGCTTCACTTACTATCTCATCATCCAATTGTTTAAATCTGATGATTTAATTCCTTACTTCAACATTACTCGTAGGAGTTCGATAATATTTAACAAGAAAATTGTCAACTAGAGTATTCCAATAGGTATAGGTGCTTGTGCCAGAACGTAAAGTATCAAACCACACTTTGGCATTGTTCCGTAAGGAATAAGGAAAAAATGTAAGTCTAAGATTCTCTTATGTTACTTCTAGTGCTTTGAAAGAATCACTAACCCTTAGGCATAATCAAATATGTTGATAAGGATCTTCAGAAGTAACACCGTAGGATTGTTCAATGGTTTCTAACATGTGAAACATCACTAGGTTCAACTCGAAAGATCTTGCCCTCATCTCAAGCGTAAAAATGCCATGGTTTTAGAACATTAGCTATATAATTGATAACTCTGATAGTCATATCTCAGTCGTCCAGTATCAGATTGGTATTATCATTTGCATTGTGATTAACATTGTCAATATTGGCTGCATTAGGTACATTAGGTTCATTATTACCTCCTTGTTGAGTCATCCTTACTCTTCTGCTCCTTCACTCTCTTTGGTGTCTACATATATAGATTCTTTTAATTTCATGATCCAATTTAAAAAGAGTTATGAAACGCTTGCTCATTGATTTGTTAAGATTAACGATTGAAAATGATGTATTTTTAAAAGAGTGCTTATTGATTAGACATCCTTGCAACAACTTCAAAATGACAACCTATGGAACATAAAATATTACCAGAAAAATAATCATCTCGTTTTGTTATAAAAGCAATCACCTGTAGCAACCCGGTCCATAACCGTTAGGTTATAGCACGGATGCTACTAATGCATGAAAAATTTAAAGAAAATTTCGGCAGAGTTTCCCCTAAAATATGGGAAACCCATACCTGCAAAA
>JBBMEG010023071.1:0-18438 GCA_037832605.1 Cyclanthera cordifolia | reverse complement strand
TTTGGACAAAAATACCCTTTGAGTTTCCTAATTGGAAATGGAATTGGATGGTTAAAAGAGTAAATTGAAGAGGAGGCAACTATAAACATAAAAAATTTTACTTTCTGGTAATTATTGACCCATCATTACACCGTTATTGGTGAAACTAAGAAAATTCCTCTCAAACTTCTGTGCAGCCGCTGCCGTGCATTTCAATGCCTCAATTATTACCGTTGCCGCCGTAGATCTAGGAGCTGCTGTTTGAGTGTCGTGTGTCTCCGCGTGGTTCGTCTCTTAAGTCGTGGAGAGAAGATGATTGGGCGATCAAAGTTCGCGTTAGAACCGCCCCGAACGACTAATCAGAATCGCTGTCGTTCCAAGCCAATCAGCGTCGCCACCGAGTCACCCAATCACCGCTTGCAGTCGATGTCAGCCAATAGAAGTTCAACACGTGTCACGCCTTTATTGGACCGCCTAAATTCCTTTCTAGCTTCGAATTGGCCACGTGTGCCCGAGCCTATAGCACCTACCGAGCCTTCGTGCGCGTCTTTAGCCTCTCTACACGCACTGGAACCTGTCCTCAACCTATTTTTCACGCACCGATGCTATCCAGCTCACGCACTATCGTCTGTCTTCACGCACTGCCATCGTTGTCGCCGTCTCTAGTGACTGAAAATTTTTATATCATTTCTAAGGTAATTATCATGCATTGAGTTCGCCTTCGGAGGTTTTAAGTGCTAATTCTCACCCGTTTGTCTTGTTTGGGCAATTTTAGGTGAAGTTTCTTTGGGGATCCTAGATTCGAGTTTCAAGGGTCGTTTCGAGAGATTTTCGGCCAAGGTAAGAGACTGTTTCCCCAGTATAAGATGAATGTGGGTAATCTTGAGCATATTTGTGATTAATTGTATTGAATATATTATTTGTAATCGTTGATTAATTCCTAAGATTATTGTAACGATGTGATGCCCTGTTTGAGTTCCGAGATTAAACCAGCATATTAATATAACCTTGAGATTCTTGAAATTGATTGTTGTGGTATGTTCCTAAGATAACTGAGTATGTGATCCATGTTTAGGTGTTTTAAAGGGAATCATTTATGTTTGATCTTGTGTTTGTGAGTCCCAAAGGAGAGAGGATTTTTTATAGAGCACTAGCTACGGTTAGGTCACACGTGACTTAGCTGTTAGATTGAGATAGGGAATTTGTCACGTGTTAGGCGAGGGGACGATATTCCTTATCACGGTAGCGTCAGGGATCGGAGGGCCACCCGGTTAACCATACCTACCAGAGTTTGCTTGAGTTTTCTCAGGTGTCGTATTTAAAAGTGGGGGTGTGGGCTATATCTCATTGCAAAGGGTGCTTATACTACCTATTCGTGCGAGTTCTTGAGGTCTGGCGACAACTAGATTGCTTTAGCTCTTCGAGATGCCCTCACACTGGCTTTGGTTATCAGAATTTGAGATTTATTTGAGAAAATATTATATTCATGCTATTATTCATTTATATGTTCTTGTAGATCACGTGTTGGGATCCCTTACTGAGTTTAGCGACTCACCCTTTTTATTGTGGAATGTACTCACAGGACGAGCTAGGATGGTTGAGTTGGAGCTGATGTGATCATGTGCTAAGTTGCATAGTGCTTAGAAGTTTATAAGAGTTTATTGATGTATATCGTATTTAAAGGCATGAACTATTTGTTTTGAGGCATGCTAGGCTAGATTTCTGTTATTTCAGTTATTTATTTTATGGGTACCCTATAATTTTTTAAATCGTTGAACTATTTCTTTTCAATAAATGCAAGTACTCTTTATTCAGTTATTTACTAATTCTTCTAATGAACAAACTATTCTTGGTCCAACTATGAACCAGTATTCTCTCATGTCAATAAGAGGCAGGTACTCTTTATTCAAGCCTTAGAATCAGTTTTTAAGGAAACAACTCTTCTACTTCCCCAATAATAAGATATGAAGAATTCTATCTAGTGACGTTGTGTTCCTAGCCATTCACTATGAAATCCCCAACGTGGGAGGCTTATTGATCCAACGATGTTTGGCTGGTCTTACCCATGCACGTCAAATGATGATGTTTTCATAAAGCAAAAAAAGTTCACAAACTCACTCAGGATTTAAGATCATATTAGTATATGATCATCTTAGAGAAATATTTAATCTACGTCTTTAGTAGAATTACTAAATAGATTGAATATTGGTCGAGTCTTCTACAAAACTCTTTTTGCATATGCATGCCCACTAATATGTCTCAACGTGAACGACTAGGATCAGGTTGTTTGCAACAATTACAAAGCGAGTCATACCAATTGTAATGCCCGAATGTAGAAGGGCTACATAAATGAACCGAGTCCACACCCGGAAGATAGGGATCTTAGAGGATATAATCTAATGGATGAGAAAGATTAAGAGAATTGATTTGTACTACCTCTACCAAAAAGAGACACCTTCCTTTTCGGTGGCTAAATCGCGTAGAAAATTCATAGTTAAACATGCTTAGCTTAGACTAGTCCTTTGTTAGGCGACCTCTTGGAGAATTTCTCAGGATGCATGTGAGTGACAACAAAACATATTGCTAAAAGGACCTATGTTGGCCTTCGAGGATAGACTCCATTCTTAGAAAGTGGTAAAGGCTAGTGATAACGTGGTCGAGTTGTAGAGGAGGCAGGCGATGCTGGTGTCTATAGGGGCCAAGTCCAGATTTCATGAAATGGTATCAGAGCCGAACCTCTCCCTATAAGATGTATATCAGGGACGAACCAAGGGAAAAATATGGTGGGCATGTAATGTTCGAGTGTATAAGAGGTACATGAATGAACCGAGTCGACATCTAAATGAAAGAGATCTTGGTTGAGCGATATAATCTCATGGATGAGAAATATTTAGAATTGATTTTATCTTCCTATAGCAACAAGGTGTACCTTATTTTTCGGTGGCTTAATTGAAAAGATCCGTATTAGTCTTTGAAGATAGTCTTCACTCTTAAATGCTACAATAAATGGTAATTAATAATTACAAACTACTTAGCTAATCATCTCACTACTTGCTAATCATGCAAAGTGGTGCTTAATAAGTGAGTTTATATTCTATTGGTTATTTGGTCAAGTCGCCAATCGAAGTAAAGATTTTGTTTCAATAAAATGTCCCTGACCTCTCAGGAACATTAAACAAAATTCTTATTGAAAATTGTTATTATTTCGTTATTTGTAGTAAGAATTTGATCAATTAAATTCTAAAAATAAAAAATTTATAACCATAATAATCATTGTAACTAATAAAAGAAGGAAAAAGACTAAACTATTGATTAGATGAAATTTAAAACTTAAACAAGTGGGTTCATGTCGAGATTTTTAACTTTTTTTTCTTTAGTTGAAGGATAAATTATCATAGTTTTACTTTGTCCATGAAAAATAAATTCTTGTCCATTATTGTTTTCAAATTACCAACAAGAGTAAAAGGTCATTGTCATTAGTCGTCATTAGTGTGTGCCTAGTGTCACGGTCTTGCTTGTCCAGTGCGTGTTGCACATGGCCGCATGAACCTCTACACCCTTTTATCATGCTTTTATGTTATTTTGTTAATATTGCATGTTAGGATAGTTTCCTTCATTTTTGTCTAGGTGTTGACTCCTCGCCATTTTCATATGCAAGGGTGTCACACCAATTATGTTCCAAAATGTACCTGTCGTGCCACCCGCTCTTCGATTTTCGTTTGGCTGACTTGCTCGCTGGATTAGAGCAAGTGCCTCACGATCGCTTTGCAAGGACAACGAAGTTGGATCGTGATACCTAGCTAATAACCATTGGTCATAGATTAGAATAATTGGAATGAAAAATTAAAATCCGTGACCTCGTCATCCTTAAGCATACACTAATAGCCCTGAACTATTCTTTTTTTGACTTAAATTGAGATTTGATATTTATTATAACATCAAAGATTTAATATATATTTCATTTGTAATTCTATTATTTATTAATACTTTTCAATTTGGTTTTATCAATTATATATACAACATTAAATTTGTAAATTTAAAGCAGGTTAGTACAATTAGTTGAAAATTATTAGTCAGTTTAAATTAAGATCCAATGAATTTTCTATAAATTAAAAAAAAAGTAAAATCGATAGAGATAAATTTGTATCTTATTTCATGTTGTGACCTAAACACACTACTTAAATCTTAGTTGGTACTTGGAAATTTTGTATTTGGTTTCTCGAGAAAGAATTCTAAGAACATTTTGAGTGCTTACTTAAAAGGTGACATAAAGTTCTTATAATAATTTTAATAAAGCAATCATTATAGTATTTTAGAGTATTATAGTATTATAAGGTGTAAACGACATAATGCTCTTCTATGATATTATATGTCAATATGTCATATCTTGTCTTTTCCTTATCTTTAAAGTATTATAGTAATTATTATATAATATATTTATGAAAAAATCAATACCAATCTATGTTGTTGGAGAATAAATAAATAAATAACTTATTTTTACGAATCTAGACAATAAATTTGATGGAAGATAACACTTTGGAGTTGTTTGTTAGAAAATTTGTAAAGTATTTATCTCGAGTGTTTATGTATAAGGAGTTAGTTTGAGTGTTTAGAGATTTTGATTTTTGTAAGAGTTTGTTTGTTTGATTATTTTAGTGGAGGGTTTATAATTACATGCTTGTTTGTTTTATGGTTTTGGGAAGAAGTTTGTATATGGTTATTTGTTTGTATGATGTTTTTGATGTGAGTTTCGAGGTAATTACTTGTTTGTATGATGTTTTTAGTAGAGTAGTTATAAATAAAATTTGTTTATGAGGTGTTTATAGGACTTTTAAAAAGGTTTTAGAAAGTACTTATTTGAAGTGTTTAATGAACTTTCAAGTGTTCTACTATCTACTTTGCCAAACAGGTTTTTACTAAAAGTCAAAACCGAAAAATTTCACAATACTACTTAACAAACACCCCCTTTACATCATATAATTTATTTTTTTACGTGTCCTAAAAACTATATATAAATGGTGAACTAGGGAAGTATTATTTTCCAACCAAGGAGAAAAAAAAAATAAATAAAAATAAAGCATGAACTCTCATACGTTGAGGAATGACATGAATAAGCCCCATGCTGTATGCATTCCTTTCCCGGCACAAAGCCATATAAACGCAATGTTAAGTGTAGCAAAGCTTCTTCATCAGAAGGGCTTTCACATAACTTTTGTCAACACAGAATACAATCACAAACGAATAGTGAACTCGAGAGGTTCGAACGCTCTTGACAATGTCTTACCCGACTTTCGATTCAGAACCATTCCAGATAGCATTTTCAATATGGCCAATGACGACATCGATGCCCCACAAGACCTAACCGCACTGTGTGTTGCTTTGTCGGAAAGCTTTTTATCTCCTCTTTGCAATCTTCTTGCCCAGCTTAACGATGAATATGCTTCGTCTAATATAATTCCTTGTGTTAATTGTATTATTAGTGATGGTTTTGTCTTGTGCACTGTTCAAGCTGCTGCTGAGTTTAACATTCCGTTGATTCAGTTTTTTCCGTTTAGCGGTTGCAGTATGTTGGGGTTTATGCATTTAAGTGAACTTGAGAAACGAGGATTTACTCCATTCAAAGGTAACCAAATCTAACCGTTCACTTTTATTTTAGGGGAGGTTTGCAATTGACTTTTTCAAGTGTTAATAGAAAAATGATTATTAGACTAAAGAATATCATTCCAAACATGCCTTGTTATAAATTATTTGATACTTAAAACTTTGAAGAAAGCAAAAAGTTGAGGCCCGTTCAATAATAATTTGATTTTTTGTTTTTGGTTTTTGAAATTTAAGCTTGTATTTACCTAAATTCTCTATGTATCTTTCATTTTCTAAAGTAAATATGTAAATTCTAATGAAAATCCATAAACAAAAACAAGTATTTGAAAGCTATTTGTTTTAGTTTTTCAAAATTTGGTTTAGTTTTTAAAAACAAGAAGTAAAATATAAATATCAAATCATGAGAGAGTTATGTGTTATAGTAATAGTAGTGTAAGCTTAAATTTCAAAAACTAAAAACGAAAAATGTAATGGTTATCAAATCGGCCTTAGTAATCATTAGAATTTAATGATTTTACTCAAAACGTCTCACTTCTTTTTTCGATATGAACTAATTATTTGGTTTTGTGAAATTTATAAAGGTAAAATTTACAAGAATGAAAATAGGAGAAATTAAATTCTATTTATTTTCTAAACTTATAATATTTCTTTAGTTTTTTGACATAAACTTATCAAGCTTAGAATTTAACCTAGTTTATAATTAACCTTTTTTAATTACTTTTAATAAATAGTAATGAAGTATCCATTTGTGCTTGAATTTGTCATAATCTCATGATTTTTGTTGTTTGTTTCTTTGAAGTATTAAATAAATGTTATGTTCATGGTATGAATTGTTATACTAAAAATGAAATTAAGATTTTTCTATAATATTCTTATCTTATTTTATACATATTTTGAGTTTTTTCTGTCGATGAACTTTCACAAACCGTAAGGTGAATTCACGGAAGTTATTGATATGCTTGATAAATATGTAAATTTTTTAACAGAATTTTCCCCAAAATAGGGAAACCCACCACCTTGGATGAAAAATTCTTGGACATTTTTAAACTTTTTAAATAAGCCTCTAACATAATTAAGAAAGAAAGCAATTTATACAAGCACGTATGTTGATGCCGAAAAATGGTCAACGATATTCACACAATAAATTTGTTTAACTGAAGACGAAAGAGCCTGAAAAAAAAGAGGCAAAATTAGGACACACCGATGTGGTGTGAGCCCCAGGGCCTCCGATGCCTAAGTCAGAAACGAAATTTAGGGGAATAGTTTAGAATACTAAGAATGACTTAAGAGTACTTAGCTTAGGATCTGTCCCTTGAAAGAGAGAAATGACTTGACTTTTATAGCAGCCGGTCTCGTAACCGCTGCTGCTCACTTATGACGATATAATGACCGGCCGTTAGAAACGTCCGTCATTAAGTCGGGTATGAATACCGGCGTAGCTCCCGACCGTTGCCGTTTAGAGGTGTAACAGTCTTGATTCTGGACTTGGTCGACTCTTCGGACAGTCCTGACCCCCACGGTCGACCCCATCGGGCCGACCGACTCGTTGTAACGGGCGACGCCTCAGGGTGCAGCCCCTCCATACGTTACTTGGACTCGGTCGACTCTTCGGAGAGTCCTAACCTCCACGGCCAATCCACCCGGATTGACCTACTCGTTGTAACGGAGACACCACGAGGTGCAACACCTCCAAACGTTACTTGGACTCGGTCGACTCTTCTGAGAGTCCTGACCTCCACGACCAATCCACTCAGATTGACCTACTCGTTGTAACGGGCGACGCCATGAGGTGCAGCGCCGCCAAATGTTACTTGGACTCGGTCGACTCTTCGGAGAGTCTTGACCTCCACGGCCAATCACTAAGACTGACCTACTCGTTGCCGGACCCGAGAAGGGTGAGGCTGCAAGGGCCGACCCCAGAAGAGTCGGACTTGCTCAGCCGACCCAAGGGGTCGGAAATGGACTCAGCCGACCCCCGAGGGTTTTGGCCTCCATTTGGCCGATCCCCGGGGGGTCGGAAATGGCGAGGCCGACCCCCCGGGGGGTTGTGGCCTTCATTTGGCCGACCCCCGGGGGGTCGGCAGAGGCGTGGGACCCCCGGGAGGGTCGGCAGAGGCGTGGCCGACTCTCGGGAGGTCGGTAGAGGCGTGGCTGACTTCCGGAGGGTCGGTGGAGACGTTGATGATATTTTAGCCTACAATAAGCTAAAACATGTAAATCCCGAAATCTCGATTTCAACTTAAAACAGTTGAAATACCTATCTATTACAATAAAACATGTAGAACAAAATACAATACGACCTAATACGACCTAAACTGAAATGTAAAGACATCACATGACTCGACTCAATAGACATGTTCCATAGGTCTATTCTCTATTGCATCGACCATCCATCTTGGGACACAACTCTATTCTCACTCCTGAGTACCCGTGTCGCCAAGCTTGATGGCCATTGACAGTACACGTAGAGAAGTCTCATTGACCAATGCCCTAAGACTCGTTAAGCCATGTCTCCTGGGCACTCGTGTCGCCCAGCCTGATGACTATTCACAGTACCCGTAGAAAAGTCTCACCATTTGATGCCTTGAGATCTGAAAACCATTACTCGATCTTTATATGAAGCAAGGCAAAACACTTCGATATGTGGGTGTAAAACACTAGAGTCGCTCAGGCATTTGCAAGATTCCTCTTGCACAGTGAGGTAAATAAGAATGGTGCTAAACAAGTCAACATCTTAAACAACTCAAGATGTAGATATGTACTTGAGAATTGTCAGACACTCAACACAAAGTCGAAGCCGGAAAAATGCTCCATTTCAATGGATCAAAACTCATACAATCAGTGGTGCTCTCAAATTATGCTATAAGAAAACTCAGACAGTCTTGCTACGCTTGCTATGAAAGATCTCACTTATGCTGATCCAAGTATCTCTAGTTACTCTCTATTTACCAAAAAGGACAACAGGAGCCGTAACCACGATCAGGTACCTAGCATAGTCTATAAGACTTGATAAACAACGTGCTGCCCTCAAGATGGTTGCAATCCACTCCACTCTATGAGCACAACCTTTTAAATCTAGCTATCTCTATTTATCAGGAAACATCGACCGCACCCTATCCACCACATTGATGAGTCACTCCTTGACATGAAAAAGATCCTTATAACCTGATTCTTATGTGCTTAGGCCATATGTCATGTAGGCTGTCCCAGGTAACTAACCAAACAAAAATTTATTAGCTAGAAAAATATAAGCTATCTCGTACAACTCTATATGCTCAGTCTTAACTCATGAATAACATATCATGCATACATATAAATCATATGATCTATACATCATACTCATAATGAGAAAAGACATGTCACACATGATCTGCCTACATCTCTCTCTAAATCACTATAGATATGAACATATAAATATAACGACATGCTAAGTAGTTAGACACTGATTAGTCTATCTTTTCCTCATCGAATCGTTCTACTGTGACGTTAACATCGTGCCATGGTCGAGCCATGCAAATCTATTCCATGTCACATCCGAGCTTGTTTTAATTTGTAAGAAAAAAGGAAGAATAAACGTTGGCAAGAATTGAAGGTTGATGAAGGGAGTGAAGGGCATGAGTTCACAAGTAAGGGTGTTCGGCCAGGAAGCTTACAAAGACGAAGGAGATAAGAATATTAGTAAAAGAAAATAAAGGAGATTAGAGCATCTTGTGTTGGGAAATTATTAAGGGCTCCAAAAACACAATTTTGCAACCTAACCCCTCATATTTCTGATTGTATTAATTGGACCCCCAATACTTACATAATTACAAACAAACCCCAATTTTATGAGATGACTAAAATTATATGAGTGGTCTTAAGGAACTATTTCTTTTCTTTTATTTTAAGTCCCAAACGTGAAATGACCAAGAACAATCTTAAGGCTTCTCTAATTAAAACGTAGCTAAATGTTTTAAAATATGTACCTATCTATATCACATTTGGTTTAACTATTTAGGGCGAGATTTGTCGCACTGGATCCCTAAAATTTTCGTTTATAAAAGAAAAGTGAGAAAACAAAATCATTTTTGTTCTCATACTTTACATGTAGGGTGGGATCAGAGAAAAACTTTCCCGTCCCCGACTTCAAATATAATCTTTGTCTCGTAAAATTGGGCATTTTTTGTTGGAATCGGGGCCAGCATTCCTCATCGAGAAAAAGTGACAAGCGAATTTTAATTAAAAAATTTCTAGTAATTTTTAAAATAATATTTTAAAATAATTAAGTATTTATGGGATAGAATATCTATTAAAAATTAAAGAAATAGTTAATTATCGAAGAAAATACTTATTTCGATAACTATTTCCTACCCAAACTTTTTTAATCTAAATTAAATGTATTAAGCAATCACCCTTCAAACATCAATCCCTAAAGACCAAATCTTGAGACGAGTACTTCATTATTTCAACTATTATTAATACTTCTACTTCTCTATACTATTTTCTACCAAATAAAAACACACTTCAATTCAAATAAATTGAGAATTTATATAATATGCTTAAAAATTTGAGTGATATTTATGCTTTTTTTATGTTTACAGATGAGAGCTTTTCAACGAACAGCTATCTCGAGACTGAAATAGATTGGATTCCGGGTATGAAAAATATACGACTCAAAGATCTACCAAGCTTCCCAACAACAATGGATCCAAATGGCATAATTCGAGACTTAGCCATTCAAGGATTAGAAAGAACACGAAAAGCTTCAGCAATAATATTAAACACTTTCAATGCTCTAGAACACCAAGCTTTAAAGGCTCTTTCTCTTGTATTTCCTCCCATTTACACAATTGGTCCAGTCCACTTGCTCACTAACCGAATCAAGATAGACCAAAGCCTTGAATCAATAGCTACAAATCTTTGGAAAGAGAACCCAAATTGCCTAAGTTGGCTCAATTCCCATGAACCAAACTCTATCATTTATGTCAATTTTGGAAGCATCACAATGATGACACATCAACAACTTCTTGAGTTTGCATGGGGAATTGCAAATAGTGGCAAACCCTTCTTATGGATCATAAGACCAGATCTTGTTCAAGGTGATTTAACTAGTTCATCATGTTTACCCTTCGAATATTTTGAGGAAATTGAAGGGAGAGGCATGATTGCAAGCTGGTGTGCTCAAAAGGAGGTCTTGAAGCATCCATCCGTCGCTGCATTTTTGACGCATTGCGGTTGGAATTCGATTCTCGAAAGCATTGGTGCTGGTGTTCCCATGATTTTATGGCCGTTCTGTGCGGACCAGCCTACAAATTGTCGATATTGTTGCGTCGAGTGGGGGGTTGGCTTAGAGATTGAAGGTGATGTGAAGAGGGAGGAAGTTGAGAGATGTGTCAAAGAGGTAATGGAGGGAGAAAAGGGGAAGGATATGAAGAGGAAAGTTATGGGGCTGAAAGAATTTGCTGAAGAATCATGTGATTTAGGAGGCTCTTCTCTTTGCAACTTTGATAAACTAATAGATCAAATTCTTGGAAATGCTTCAATAGAGGAATCACTAATTCTTCCACAAGACTCAAACATTGAGGTTGCCTCTAAATATTGATTGTGGTATGTCTATCTAAAATAATTTGAGGTAAACCAAAATGTAGCTTTGATCTTTGAATAATAATTTGGTATATTGGAGAATATTGAATAATGTTTCTTAGTTATTGTTGTCATTTTTTCTTACAAAAATTTAAATAAGACAATGAAGATTTGCATTTCATAATATTTTTTGTTTTTTTATAACTTCTAAATATCTTTAGTAAACTTAGAAATTTTGGCCAATTGTTAATCTTGAGTTGGTGACAAAATAAAACTAACTTTTAGCTGGTTACAAATTATCATTGTCTCAAATTTTTTTTTAATGAATTTCAGGTGGTCTATTTAAAATTTGGGTCAAATTTAAATCATTTATCAATCCCAAACTAGTAAGTTCAAGCTCAAGTCTATATAGACAAGTTCTGTCAAGGTTCAAGCTATAAGAGCTCTGCAAATAAAGGAGCTCTTCTTCATTTTTTGAATATAGAAATTTTAAATTCTAGAGATAATTCACAAGGACAGAAGATTCTTAAATTTTTTAAGGATCAAACAAAACTTTGAAGCTTAAAAGTGTTTCAAAGGTCAAATGATTTCATAAACATGTAGCTCAAATACGAAGAATGCACATTGGGTTCTTCACAAGAAGATGATCAACAAGTCAATAGTCGATTAGAAGATCCATAAGTCTAGAAGAGATCATCGAAAATAGATCACCAATGTCAAAGATCAATCCAAAGATTTAAAAAATAAGAGAGCCAATGATCTATCTAATGATCAACAATGAGTGAGAGAGATTATACATATAAAAAAAAAGTCAATGATTGATCCAAAGATCAACAAGTAATATGTCTATCATCTAAACAGATCAACAAGTCAAAGACCAACAAAATATCTGTTGGGAATTTAACATGGTAGGAGCATACGTTTAAAGCGAAAAAAGCATAAGACTTAAAAAAAATATATATTAATTAATCAAATTAATTAATTTAGATGAAAATTAGACTAGGTGATTGACTTGTTATAAAATAGATCACTGAATGATGTATCTAAATAATTCTAGCGGGTTCTTATGTTGAGTAGGATCGATTATTTTCCTTGTATAACTTGATCAATATTCTCCAACCTTCAAGGCTATATCGCTCTTGCTAACACCAAGTGGCTTGTGGAAAGTTATTAGAAAGCGAGCTGAAAAAAAATTTGTCAGAGGTTTAACAATTTAGAGGCAAAAATTCTCAATCTAAGATAGGGTATTCTCACCATGGAAGGGACAAGAATAAAGAGCACTCAAGACCTCTGCTTATAACGTTTAATTAACATTCAAACTTGAAAAGAATAATATGTTTTAATGTCTTAAATTCAAAGATATTGTAGAATATTATTTAATATATTTATCCAATAAATATTTTCTTCTTCTACTTTCATATGGACATTTTCAAAAATTCCATCCCTTCCCGTAGTGGAGACGAAATTTCCTTCTATATTTATGAGAAGGAAAATTTCAAAAATATCAATATATCACATATATTGATCTAATTCTTTTTAATTGATATTCATCCAATAAATACGTCTATAGTATATGGACTAAGGCATGATGCCTAAATCCTTGTGACACTGTTGGTACAACTTGCTTTGTCATGGTTGCAAACAACCTGATCTTGTTTATACATGTGGAAACATGTGAGTGACGGCGCCTATGAAAAAAAAAGAACAGTTTATGCATAAGATGGGACCAGAAGTATTATGACCAATCTAATTAATTCTGTTATAAAATCACACTAATTACTTCACTTAAGAATGATTGTATGTCAATGTGATCTTAATTTACTTGCTTAGGGGCCATGACTTTTTATCAACAACTGCTTAAAAATAGAAATTAGTTACACATTTTACTTTGTTCTTTTGGGTTTAGTTTGTTATTTTGGTTAATCAGCCACTTTACCAAATTCTTGTAAATGTTTCTTCCTCTTTAAATATAGAATAATGAATTCATAATAAGACAACAACTCTTTTACCCTCAATAATCTGATATGGTATCATAGCAAATTCTCTGATAATTTTTTTTTCTTTCTTCTTCTTGCCTGTGAATTTCTTCAATCGTTTTTTTTTTCTGACCTACATCAATGGAAGATCCAACGATTGAACGCGGCAATGACACAACAGCGCCTAATTAAACCCATATTTGTTGGAGCATTCATTTGCAGCAACTTCTCTATTGGTTTCACAACCGCTTATTGGTGCTTAAAACTATGTTTCTTGGAAACGTGCTATGACAATCGCTCTCTCAAGCAAAAATAAAGAGGGATATGTGAATGGAAAAATCATGAAACCATCTGATGAAAGGTTAGCGGCAGCCTGGAAATGCAACAACGATATTATAACATCATGGATCATTAATTCCGTCTCGAAGGAGATCGCCGCAAGCATCGTTTATAACTGGGACTGCTAAAGAAATTTGGGATGAGTTGGGAGAAAGATTCAAAGAAAGCAATGGGCCTCGTATTTTCAAACTTCGAAGAAAGTTAGCCACGGCAAATCAAGGTACCAATTCAATAGAGACTTATTTTACGAAATTAAAAATAATCAAGCAGGATTTGAGTGATTTTAGACCTAGCAACGACTGTACATGTGGAGGATTGAAGCCATTCTTGGTACATCTTGATTCTGAGTTCGTTATGGTTTTTCTTATGGGGATGAACGAATCTTATAACCATATACGATCCTAAATTTTGATGATGGATCCTATACCATCAATCAACAAGGTGTTTGCTTTAGTGATACAAGAAGAATGCCAACGAGTAGCAAGTTCAAATACTCTTTACTCCTCGGGCATAAATGATCACGTTACGCTTTTAGCACCAGAAAATACAAAGAAAAATTATGATCCACAGCAAAAGAAACGTGACAATAGATTGATTTGTTCCAATTGTGGATATAAAGGTCATACGGTTGAAAAATGCTACAAGTTACATGGATACCCCCGGTTATCAATCCCGTTCAAAACCAAAAAGTTATAGCTAAAGTAATCTAAAATAGGCAGTAGTAAATTCTGTTTTCAATGGAAATTCAACAACAGAATCAAGTTTCTTTGCTAGTTTAAATTCAGAACAACAATCCCAGTTGATGGCATTACTTCATTCTCAACAACAGAATAATTCATCCTTCATTTCACATACTTCAGGCAGTATTTTAGCTTTTCAACATGTTAATACATCTTCTGGCATTTGGATAATTGATTCAGGAGCTGCACGTCATGTCTGTCCTTATCATCATTTATTTCATAATTGGCAAAAAGTTTATGATGTCAACATTGTATTGCCTACTACTTTTTGTATGGATGTTGAATATATTGGAGCTATTCGGTTAACGGAAGTCATAATCTTGCGAGATGTGTTATATGTGCCAAGATTTTCTTAGAATCTTATATCAGTCAGTAGTTTGTTGATGTCTGTGGATATAGATGTTATATTTTCAAATACATCTTGCATAATACAAGACAAGCACCGGTTGAAGAAGATTGGCAAGGCTAAGCTTCAGAATGGGTTATATGTCATGAATGTTAGATCTGATCATCTTGTTAACTCAGTCTCGGCATCCACATGGCATAATCATTTGGGCCATCTCTCAAGTCAGCGACTAGAATTGATGAAAGACACATTAGAATACACAGAACACCTTTCTAAGGATTGTCATATATGCCTTTTAGCTAAACAACGTAGAATATCATTTCCTTTTCACAATAATGTAGCTCAATCTATATTTGATTTGGTGCATGACCTTTTAAGGAACCAACATATAATGGAGTTCGATATTTTTTGACTATTGTTGATGACTGCTTTAGATATACATAGGTTTACTTGATGCGTGCAAAATCTGATGCTCTTAGTATTGTACCTCATTTTTTCAAACTGATACAAACTCAGTACTCAAAGACAATCAAAATTTTTAAACCTGATAATGCGCCTGAGCTAAGATTCACTAATTTTTTTGAGTTCACAAGCACATTACATAAATATTTCTTGTGTTGAGAGACCGGAACAAAATTTCGTTGTAGAACGTAAGCATCAACATCTTTTAAATGTTGCTAGAGCATTATTTTTTCAATCTAAATTCCCTTTGAGCTTCTGGGGAGAATGCGTACTTACTGCCACATATCTTATTAATCGGGTTCCTATGCCTCTTCTTTCTAATTATCACACCATTCAGTATATTTGCGCAACAAGATGTAGACTACTCTGTTCTCAGAAGTTTTGGTTGTCTCTGTTATGTCTCTACTCTTACTACTCATAGAAATAAATTTGATGAAAGAGCAAGGGCTTGTGTTTTTATTGGTTATCCAAATGGAGTAAAAGGATACAAATTGTATGATCTCAATAAACAACAATTTGTTATTTCAAGGGACGTTGTTTTCATGGAAGATATTTTTCCTTTTGCACAAATCATCAACAAAGATACTTACTTTGTGGAGGAAACATTTTCAGATGTTGTACTGCCTTGTAATGCTTCTGGTTTTGAACCGATAGTTGCTACTAATACGCAAGAACACAATGCATCATTGTCCGGTTTAGCAAATAGTTAACAAAATGATGATGTTGTAGCCCTATCTCCCTTGAATATGAATACTCAAGATGAACTGGAACCTTCACTGATTGATACAGAAATAAATGAGCATCCAAGTTCTATGCCTAGCTCTTCAATATCTAATGAAAATTGACAGTCGGTTGAGCACAAAAGTATATGTGATCCGCCCACTACTTTACGAAGATCAGCTAGAACTCATCGACCACCAAATTTTTTACAAGAATATCACTGTAACTTACTACAGTCTGGCATTGATAACTGACCATTCAACATTGTTCATCCAATTCAAGAGTATCTTTCATATGGCAGGTTATCTACAAAACATCAGTAATTTATTCTTAATATTTCAACCTCCTTTGAACCAGCATATTTCCGCTATTAAGATAGCTCAATGGAAGAAAGATATGAATGATGAAATTACTGCCATGGAACGAAATCATACATGGAACCTAGTCCCCTTACCACAAGGTTCTCGTGCTATTGGGTGCAAATGGGATGTATCGAATAAAATATAAAGTTGATGGAACGGTTGACAGATATAAAGTACGATTGGTAGCGAAAGGCTATAACAAACAAGAAGGGATCGATTTTACCGATACTTTTTCTCCAGTAACCAAAATAATTACTCTCAGATTGTTACTTGTTCTATCAGCTTCATTCAGATGGGATATTGCTCACATGGATGTGAATAATGCATTTTTAAATGGAGACTTGTTTGAAGACGTTTACATGACACCATCGTTGGGATACTATAATCAAAAGAAGATTACAAATAGTTCTCCATTGGTCTGTAAGATTAATAAGTCGATATATGGCCTGAAACAAGCCTCCCGACAATGGTTCTCGAAATTTTCTTCCGTTTTGATTCAACATGAATTCAGGCAATCAAAATCTGACTATTCTCTTTTTACTAAAGGAAGTGAGAATTCTTTTGTAGCTCTCCTAGTATATGTTGATGACATTCTAATTACTGAACCTTCTTTTTATCAAGTGTGCGAAACAAAGAACATTCTCAAAGCACATTTTTTGCTAAAAGATCTTGGCCAACCAAAATATTTTCTTGGCTTAGAAGCATCAAGGTCAAAGCAAGGGATCTACATATCTCAAAGAAAATATAGTTTACAAATAATTGATGACTATGAGTTTCTTGGTAACGAATCCGATGATTCCAAATTTAAAACTATCAGCCTTAGACAATGAGCTACTAGATGAAGATGCTGCATCCGAATATCGACGATTGATTTGTCTATTACTTACATAGCCCCTGCATTGGTTTTTTGCGACAGCCAATCTGCAATTGCCATCGCCACAAATCCCGTATTTCATGAACGAACAAAACACATTGAGATAGATTGTCATTTCACGCGAGACAAAATTGATCAAGGATTCCTTCGATTGATGCCAGTTCGTTCAAAAGATCAACTGAGAGATATGTTTACCAAAGCTCTTCCTACATCAATCATCCAAGATTTTATGTTCAAGATGGGTGTCACAAACATTCATGCACATCCATCTTGAGGGGAGGCTATCAGCAACTGCTTAAAAATAGAAATTAGTTACACATCTTCTCTGTTCTTTTGGGTTTAGTTTGTTATTTTGGTTAATCAATCACTTTACCAAATTTTTGTAAATGTTTCTTCTTTTATAAATAGAGAAAAATTAATTCATAATAAGACAGCAACTCTTTTACCCTCAATAATCTGATACTTTTTGATAATTTTATTTGGGCCACCCAAAGAAGTTGCAAATAGTTTCGAAATATGCTATACATCAAATATTTATTGTTTTTTTAATATACATGTAAAAGTCCATTAATATATGAATGTTGGATCTATATAAATTTTAAAATTTTGAATAAGATAATGAGAAATTGCAAATTCATGTTAAATTTTATTTTTTTCTAGGAGGTTTTTGGGTTAGTAAGGGAGTTATTGAAGAGTTAGAAAAGAAGGGTTAATATAATATAGCTGGTTTAGATTTAATTATTAAAAAATGGAAGAATTACAACAGTTGAGCCAATACAGTAAAAGCTTGAAAAATAAAATTCTCAAACCAAATTCTTTGTAATTTCTTGTATTTGGGGCTGACCTAATAAACCTTCATTTTCAAGTAGTCTCAACCTTTGATGAAATGAATCATGAGGTCCATGAATTGTATTTGGTTTGAGTTTATGTTGGGCTGAGTTTTGGGTCTTTTACCTTTGTTTAGAGAAACTTGCAAATAAAAGCTCGTTTGATTGTTGTTGTTGATACAGGATTGAATATAAAAACTTGTTAAGAAGCAGCCAATTAGTTGAACCAATGTCAGTTGACCTTTGAAAGCAAGTGCATTTGAATTTGTTTATCTAGCATAAGCGAAATAGTAGTATTATTTGTAGAAAGATTGTATGTGTAATTTTTTTTTTTGTTATATTTTTTAAAGCAAATTATAAATTTAGTCCATATGATTTGATTAAAACTAGAATTTAGTCCATGTGCTTTCAAAATCTGAACTTTAGTTTCTATGGTTTCGAAAAATCTACAATTTAGTCCCTGTAGTTTGAAAAGTTAGAATTTGTTGGAAAAATAACTAACACAGAAGAAACGTGGTAATTGGGAGGGAAAGAATGCAAAGAAATTTAATGCTCAATCAACTCTGTTTTTCTCTCTGTTTTTTATTCTTCATTCGAGACATATTTAAAGCCAAATTACATCTATAAAAATAGTACGCACTAATCCACTA
>JBBMEG010023061.1:0-23549 GCA_037832605.1 Cyclanthera cordifolia | reverse complement strand
CAAGAGTAAACATGAACATGGATGCATATCGTAGTTAAATGATATAGGGCATGATTTTAAACATAAAGAAATCATTTTCATAAAGAAATGGCAGACCCCATGACTATAAACCAGATACAAAAATTTAACAGCAATGTAAAACATTAAAATAAATTAATTATGACATCAATCAAACAATGAAACAAACCCTTATCGGAGTGTTTTTTTAAGGTTATAAACGAGCTATTATAAATGAGTTTTTATACAACCAAACGAGCAATTGTAATCTTTCAAAATAATCATTCAAAATAATTGCTCATTTCTAACCGGCTATTGTTTGCAATCTCTCTACAAAAATCACCATCCAAATTAGCTATTAACTAGAACCCCTCCACAAATAACCACAATGGAACGAATTACTAAAACTCAAATTTCTAATCACTCAAACTAACCTCTCATTTATAATCCTCAAAATAATCACTCAACCATTCAGACATCCAAACACCTAAGCGAGAGCAAAGTCCAATATGAACTTATACACAGCTTAATTTCCAAAATTTACAAAAGAATGTAAATAATCATATTAAGATCAACATGCAAAATCCAATTAAGAACGAGAAAGATGTACCTTTGTGGTCAAATTCCTCTTTTTGTCCAGTTTCTCCTTCTTAGCCTTAACCCGTTGCTCTTCCGCCAACAGAGCCATTCTTTTAGCAGTCTTGATATACGGGTTAAGCTTGAGCATGGCGTTCAAATTCTTCAATGGATTCTTCTTCATTGGAGCTCTCTTGACATTCTTTCTAATCGGCTTCACAACAGATTGCACTTCATCAGAATTAATAATCCTTGACAAATCTGCATTCACCATCTTAGACCTCGGAAGAACATAACCATTTTTCTTCTCCGAATGCTTCTCAAAAGATCCATAGATAGAATCAAGCTTCTCAAAAGCAGATTTAGTCCAGATCACAAACCTTCCAAGGTGACCACCGGGAGCAAGCTTCAACAAATTCAGCCTCTCAACATTAGCAATTTCAACTCCAGGAATGTTACGGAAGGATTTAACAAGCTTAGCACCATCAGTTCCATACACAATCAACGGACCCTTGCGAGAAATATAACGACGGTTCCTCATCTTACCCTTACCAGGACGGATCGAATGGCTATCCTTTGCCTTCTCAGCATCAGGAAATGCACCAACCTGTTTGAGAACCTCGATTGCTGCAGAAGTCTTCTCAACGCCTTCCGCTGAGTCGCTCACAACAAGTGGGAATTCAGGGACAGACTCAATTCGATGGCCACGAGCAAGAACCAACGATGGAATGGCCGAGGCAGCGATGGCCGAAACAACAGCAAATCTCTTTTGATTTACATTGATTTTGCGGTGCCAACGGCGCCAGATCTTAGTCGGAGCGAACATTCGTCCACCACGACACATGTTTCCAAAAGCAGCCTGACCGGCACGGTGAGTACCGCCGCCAGGAACACGAGGAATACGGGAAACAGCGCGTCCGGTACCCCAGGACTCGGCGGAGGTTTGGTGGCCGGCGCGCTTGCTGACGGCGTAAGGCTGGCGGCTGTTCTTTGAGATATTAGAATGAACGAAAGTGACAATGTCCGGCCGAATTGATGCCTTCATCACGTCCGGCAGAGGGACTGTGGGCGTTGCATCGGTGGCCATGTCCCCGTCAAGGGACTGAACGGAAACCAGAGGGCGAGCGGCAGCAGCCATTGGAGAGTGATCTTGAGTGCTGTGAAGAAGTGAAGAGAGACAAAAAGATTAGTTAGGGTTTTTAAGTCTATATATGTATATGTATGTGTATATGTATGTATGTGTATGTATATGTATGTGTATACATGTGTTTGTGAGTATCAGAAAGTTTGGAGTAATTTCAATTCAACGTTTTATTTTGATAGATATTTTTTTTACCTAATTAATTATGTAATTGAAATTAATAAATATTTAGTGAATTAAAATAATATTAAGAAAATTTGTAACAAGTTTGAAATAAAAAAGAAAAAAGAAAATGAATTAAATTGTGAATAATTCTCCGTCGGAAACTTGATCCTCGTGTATTCTCTCCATTGAAAACTTGAAATGAGTAGCTTAAAAGAGATGCTATAGTCATCCTATCTCTGTCGCGTGGACATCTCCAATTAAAATATTATTTTGTTCTCTCGAGAAATTTCTATTTAATTAAATGATTTTTTTTTTCTCGTTCTCGATTTATTTTCTCTCTTTTTTCAACATTTCACTTTTCTAGAAGTTTTATCATTTATTTAATCTCCAAAAAAAAATGTTCCATCTTTTTCACTAGGCATACACAAAAAGTGATAAATAAATATTTAAAAAAATATATAATTATTTAAAAAAAAAATAATCATGCACAATATTCTCTTATTAAATAATTTGATGAGATAAAATGAAAGGATTTTTTTTTTTTTTTGAAGAAAGATAAAATTTATTAAAAAAAAAAATCACAGAGAAATTGAAAAGAGAATATAATTTAAATATAAGAAAAAAGTCATTTAATTAAAATGACAATTTTTTTAACTTTATTAATAGTATATAGATCAAATTTAAACTTATGAAAATCAAGAGAGCAAAGTTAAACAAACAACAAAATTAAAAGATTGAAATTGGACATTTGAAAATTTATAAACTAAAATGAAATCATCCTTAAAATTGAAGAATGCCCTCTTATTTTATATCTATTGCACCATTTTAACCATTTCAAATATTCAATTTTAATTAATGTATTTCCAAAATAGATAAATATAAATTGATACCTATATTAAAATTGAAGTTGGTATTAATCAAATTTGACTCACCAATGTTAATAATTTTAATACAAAAGAAAAAAGCAAACAAAATTTAAAATTTATAGAAAATGATCATTTTTTATTAAAAAATAAATAATTAACATAAACACAAATTTTTTCAAAAACTAAAATTAAATCAATTCAGAGATTAATATAAAACAAATTTCAAAGTTCAAAAATTAAAATTAAATGTTTATACTAAAATGAAACAAATTTCAAAGAGCACGACCAAAATAATAATTTAAGCTTTATTTTTTATTTTTTTGAAAAAATATTTACACCTTTACTTTTCCCTCAATTATCTTACTTCCTCAAACTCCATGCATGATCCAATCAAATTTATATGGACCAACCCAAAAAATAGGCCTTATAGCCCACTTATTGAAACTCAAAGAGTATGCTTAACTCAGGACACTTCTAAATAAAATTATATTTTAAATAATTATATGAAAACTCAAGAGACTAGTAAAATCAAGAAATAATTACAAATCCGATTATTTGCAAAAGAATTAATTATTGATATAAATAAGTATTATCACATATTTTCATATAATAATTATATTACTGAATATTTAGGATACAGTTTACTAGTATTAATGAGTAATTATAATACAATATTAAAGCATATACTATAGATGCAAATACATGGCCTTCGAATTACATCTTTTATATGTGTTTGGCAAACAGAAGAGAAATGATAAATAAAGAAAAAATAAGAATAAATTAATAATTGATGAGACATAACCCTACAAACCAAATGGTGGGAAGGGAGTCCATCTCTTCCATCCCATCCCTTCTCATTGCCTCAAACATATTCTAAGCATGAACACGAATATAAGATACAAACACGATATGATAGGAACACAAAAATACGACATTACTTAAAAATAATGGACACAGATCCCCACTTTTCTTTTCTTTTTTTAATATACTTATTAAAATATCAAATACAATAATTTTTCTTTTTTACTAATTATAAAAAAAAATAACTAAAACAAATTTAGTGGTTTTGCTTTTTCTTTTTTGACATAAAATTACTCGGCTAGAAAGCACAAATACTTCTATTAGATAAAGTATTAGTGTCGGACATGTGTCAGGTACCGATACTTACCGATACTTTTCTAATATGTGTGACTTAAAATTTAGTATCCTCTTTTATTATTATTATTTTAATTCAGACAGACACTTCACAAACACACAAGGTCATCGACACAATGGAGGCTATTAACGACAATATCCATCCAAGGTGGATGGTGTAAAATGAAAAAGAGAAAGAAAGGGAGTAGAATGAAGGGTAGGAAAAAGAGATAAAAACTTAAATATTTTGAGATTGTTGGGTTAGACTTATAAATTTTATTTTGTGGGGCTTTTCATAGGCATTTAAAGAAGGGTAAGAATGGCATTTAAGTGTTTGGAGGATTCAAGCCTCAACCAACCAGAGATAATTCTCTATTAATTAAAATAGCAAAAGCCATTAAGTTCTTAAAGTTGCATAAAATCACCAAATTTTCAACTGATGAAAATTTTCTATTCTCCTTCAAAACCACTCAATTTCTTTTCAAGCTGAGAGCAGATTTGGATAATAGGGCCGAGGGGCCTGGACCAGCCTCCAAACAAAGCCAATAGTTCATTCGAACCGGCTTGGTTCGTGGTCTTAACTTTGGTTCGTCTACACTGGGTTGATACTTGGGTCAACACACCTATTATTCTAAATCAGTTCGGTTCTTGGGTCAGTTCGAGTTTTTTCGGTCTGATTTCCTAACATCAAGTGGGATTCATACTTCCTTTGCTCTAGGTTTGTGCTGTTAGTAGCTGAGATGATTTTAATTTCCGTTTCAAGTTGTATTTGTTGCCTTTAATGCTTTGTGTGTGTATCCTTGATATGCTGCTTGATGAAGGGTTTATTGACAAAGAAATGGTGGTTGTGGTGGTCGGGTTAGGACAAGTTGTGTTTCCTTGCATGAGCCCAGTGGTCCCTTTTGTTGCAATAACTTCAATAAATATACGAGCTATTACAAATGAGCTATTGACTAAAAATAATCACTCATTTCAAACGAGCTAGTATAACCACTCATTTCTAACAATTCGAAATAATCATTCATTTATAACCACTCATTTCTAACTACTCAAGATAATCACTTATTTTTAGCCGCATGCAAACGAGCTAGTATTTGCAACCACTCTACAACGAGCTATTAACTGCAATTCCTCTACAAATAACCACATCCAAACGAGCTATAACTAAAACTCAAATTTCTAATCCCTCAAAATAATCCCTCATCTATAATCACTCAATAATCACCTTCGATAATCACTCTACAATTTCACATCCAAACGCCTTTAAAGTTCTCAAAACTCCACCCAAAGTTCTAACTTCAGTAAATTCATATGGTTTGTCAGGTCGTAAGGAACAGCGAACCATATCCTTGGTTTATTGATTCAAAAGTTGAAGAGAACAAGATTGAGTATAAAAATTCGAAAGAAAATGAGTGTTGCATCACTTAATCAACTTTGTTACTATATGAAAAGGCACACTTTCTGAAGAATGAACTAACTTAATGAAAACAAACTAAAGATTAAGATTAAAAAATTAAAAAGCAATAAACTTTCAAGAGCCCCAACTGATAGTGATGAGAAATGGGGCTGCCAATGAAAGCACGAGTTAAACAACTAAGTTCCTTACAGGCTAATTATGCAGAAAACTAGTCTAAAAATCTGCATTTTCTAGTTTCTAAGATTATCATACCCTCTTGATAACGGGTTCGGCAGTAGTATCTTCTCGAACAATATGTATCTCAAAGAACTAAGGTATTCAGACAATAATAAACATGGAATTGAACTAAAAGCAAAAAGTATTTATTGTTATACCTCCAGAAAGCAGATATTTGATACCTTTGAAAGCTGAATTTGATTGGATCATAAATAACATTATCTGATCATTGCCCAACTTTCATCATAATGCAGCAATCCACAGGAATTTATCCATGAACAATTACAAGCTTTGAAGTCACAGCCAATCCTTCTGCTGCAGCTTCAATGGCAAGTAAACCTCAGACAAATACTGAAACCCAAATGAGCTCAATGCCTGAATCTCAGCCTTCTGCTTAGTTTTCACCATTAAAGTGAGCTCTTCGACCCAACCCGGATTCTTCTTCACAAAATCTTCCTCCAACAGATCTTTCCCAGTCTTAATATCCTGCTCTGTCATTGGCAACCTACATTGCTCGGGTATCTTATACTTATCCAAATCACTCGGCCTAATTCCAAGCCATTTGATATCAGGGGTAGTCAAATTAGCACTATCATACGACATATTCTTCGATCCACATCCATACACGGACAGAATCTTCAACCCATATGGATCGCTATCCACAAGCGCAAGCACGGGAAGCTTCAGCTCGATCTTCATCTTCCTCAAGAACAACCTCGTAGCCACATCTGGCTGTCCCTTAGCAGTTACAATTATACATGGAAATCGATTGTAAAACCTATCCTCGGCTAACCTCATATACGCAGCATCTTTCTCAACTAAGAGTATAAACAATGCATCACTTTGCATATCTCCAACTCTATCGATATTCGGCGGAATCGCTTTTCCGCCCATCCCCATTTTTGTGCAATCGATCATATCCCCATTGTCGCTGAAAATTAACCTTCCTACAACCACTCCTTTCTCAGCAGCGATCACATTGAGACTTGATCGTGTACAACCGAGGATGCAAGAAACATCATCGAGTACGGAATCAGACTGAGTCTGATCCTGGAAGAGCTTCACGTCCGTGTAGAACAGATCTCGCTTGGTTACATGGATGTTCTTCATACAGAGTTGGTGAACTAGCTGAAGAACACGAGTAGTAATGGTTGATTTCCGGACAGTGGAAATGTTCGCGTAAGGACGAACGGAGATCTTGTCTTTAAGGACGATTCGATCGAGCTCCGGAACGAACAATTGGTTGACGGCAGATCGAGAAGGAACGTCGAAGGAAAAACCGTTGCCGGAAAGAATGGAGCGGGCGATTTTGATGATGAGAGATTCGATTGTGGACTGAACAGAGGAGAGGGAAAGATCGGTTACCTCGCGACAGGTGGAGGCGAGGCCGAGATCGTCGAGGGTTTTGGATGAAGAGGAAGATGTGGTGGCGGAGCAGTCGCTGAATTCTTTGAGAATCTGAAGAATGATGGAGTCGGTTTTGAGGCGATTCTTGAAGGGAAGAGCTTCATCGTCTTCAGATCGCCGGCGCTTTTTCTTGTCGGCCATGGAAATGGAGGAAGAGAAACTGAAATCGGAAGAAGCGGGCAATCTGGACTTATTTTAGGGCTTAAATTGAAAAAGATAAATGGTAACAACGGCTTACATAAATTCTTATTTTTCTAACAATGGATTAAATTCAAATTATTTTAGGACAGGAGATAAGAATACGAATGATTTTCGAGAAATCATTATTCAAATAAATACGTCTTATCTATAATAATTTTTCACTTATACGAACTATTTTATTTTCTTTGTAATCATTCTTGTCGATCCAAGGACAATCACTTTTTTGTCTCAAACATTCGGGCGCATTTGTCTTTTGAAAAAAAAAGGAAGAGTTAGAGTAGTTAAATACTTAATTGAAAATTGATGTTAATAATAGATAAGTAATTAATTACTTGTTTGAAAATTAGTGTTAATAGTGATTGAGTGATATATTTGATATGAAATTTGATAAAATGGTTTAATTGAGTATTTAATGAGTAGTTAGGAGTGAGTATTTACTGTCAAATACAAACGAGTAAATTTAGAAGAGCAGTGATTTATCATTCATTTTCTATACAAAACAAACATAATCATATTTTTCATAATCATTCTCTTAACTATTCTCTTTTATTATAATTTTCATTATCTGATAATCATTTTTATTCTCTTCTCCTTGACTCTTATTTTCCAAAAGATATAGTAACAATGGAGTTTGAATTCCGAAACTTTTGATTTCTCAAGATTCTCCCGAACTTACTTCCTATATAAATGGTAACTATAAATTGAATTCAGTAACTCTTATTTTCTCAAGATTCCCTTGTTAACTAAGTTAGTCGATGTTTATTGATATCATCAAGTACTATTTAGGGTGCATTTGAAAGAAAAAGAAAATAAAAAGAAAAAAAGTGATTAAAAGAGAACAAGAATTAGAGAAAGAATAAAAGGTAAATGATTATGAAAATTATGCTTATTTGTATTTGGAGTGAAGTGAATCATCATCGAAATGATGATTATTTATGTTTGGATGACGGAAATACTTACTAGAAAAATAAAATAATTAGAGTGAAAAATAAAATAATTAGAGAATAAAATGTTATTATGAGAAGGATAAAGGAGAGAAAAATAAAAGAGTAATTTTATTAAAAAATAATTGATGATTCTCGATAACTTAAACACTCAAAATCATTTTCATCCTCGTTCTCACCAGGTATTCATTCGCTCCACGAATTTGATTCACCTGATTCTATACATTTATCATCCAGTTCTACTAACCTTATATACTTGATATTTACATTCAGAATCACTACCTTATTGCAAGCCAACCTAGAGCGACAATTGTGTCAGTAGTGTGAGAATCCTACTCAAATTCATGAGCAGCAGGCTTTGAGAATTTCTTGGATATCTGGATCATCCCCAGCTTCTTTATCCTAAAATTCAAAATATGATAATAATAATAATAAATAATTAAATAAAAAAGTTTCACAAAGTTCATCTTAGATTCAATCCCGAAAACTTCGGGTCAAAAAACAAGATTATAAGATTATTGACAATTGATTGATATAATTAAATTTATCGCGACTCATTTAAGACGATTGATTATTTAACATAATTCAAGATAATATCAGAGCACGAAGTTCTAATTTTAAATTTCTGCCAAGTCGTTTCTATTCTAATTAAAATAGAATTTCACTTGTAGGATATTTTTCAAATTTTAAAGTACAAAAGTGAGGATAATATTAGTTGATACAATTAAATTTATTACAATCCATTAAATTAAACTTTTGTATTGATTCGTGATTTAAAATAATTCAAAATTATCATACAATAGCATCCTACATAACATATAAGCACATTATGGACAAGTGATATACCTTGTGAATGTAAGAGATGTTATTTTTACCCGGACCTGCAACTATAATGCCACCTTGCTGCCTGAAAAATGACACGAATATATATATATATATATATATATATATAGAAATATATAAATTAGACATGCCATGATGAGTTTCACACATAAAATTATAAAACTAGAGAGAATAGCTGATATATTATTCAACTAGCGTGTTTCATTTTACCCACTGAATCAGAGAGGTATTTAGATATAAGTTTGATATAAGTTTTCAATGTAATAACTGATAATGCGTCATGATAGTGCGTCATACTATTGTTAGATAATGTGGACATCTAATTCAAAACCGATTGATAATTAGAAGAATAGTCTACCAATCTTATAAATGTTAGAAAGACTTCCTCGTCTTTCCAATATGAGATCCTCTATATGCTCCTTCAAAATGATGCAACTTTTTTAGCTAACTAATTTTAAATTGGATCTCAATTTATTTTATTGAAACAAATATTCTCTTGAATTTAATAGGCCCTAATACCATATAAGATAGCATGAGGTTCTATTTGGATGTTGATTGTATCTATTATGGTATCGACCTAATATAGTTTCAGAGTTCATTAAACTCAAATTGGTATTCGATCCAATAAATGAAATTGAGATTCAATTGAAAAATGATGAAATCAAAAGAGACATCGTAAGAGGCACAGAAATGTGAAAAATCCTTCTAACATTTATTAGATATGTGGGCTACTATCAAATAATTATATCTCTAGATGGTGAATTTTGCTGCTTGTCCTAAACTCAGGAAATTTAATCAAATATCATGTATGTACTTCGAAATCTGAATGGACAATTTTATACTCTTGATCACTTAGTGTTAAAGATCACGTATTGGAAATGTGGGTAAAATCCTAACATCTATAAGATATATAAGCTATTCCACTCATTTTTAATTGGTTTTGAGATGGAACTTCATGCTATCTAGCATGCTCTAATAAAAATGAAATTAAGATCAAATCCAACCTTTGTGAACTCAAAAACACCATCATCTTGAAGGAACAAGTTAAAGTGAGGAACCCTCGTGATATTTATAAGATAGATGACTTATCGTGTTCATTGTCAAATAGTTGAGATTGGTACATTTGCTATCAAATAATTAAACATGGTTATCTTTGGGAACCTTTTAAGTCGACGAGATTTTTTTGGTTAGCTATCCAATATAGCTTTCTTTTGGTACCTTTGGGAGAAAACAAAACCAAAATCTTTTGTTGTCTCTTGAGTCTAATTTTAGGATGAGTTTAGGTGTTCCTGAGTACGTAGTGAAGCAGAACTCTAATTTCCATTTATAAAAAAATTCTGAAGAGGTCCTTCTTGTATATTCTAGTATCACTTAATATGTTTCCCCATAAACAAATCTCTAGAATAATGGAGGATGAACTCAAAGTAGGGTTATTCTTCTAGTGTCACAGAATGAAGAGATAAAATATTTGCCTGCTCGCTTGACAACGGGAGGCGAGTTCATAGAATCATAATCCTCCTCCGCTTTTCTTTTTCTTTCTTTTCCTCTCTGGCACATTTAAACCCCATTTGATAACTATTTAGTTTTCGGTTGTTTATTTTTGAAATTTAAGCTTAGAACTACTACTTCGACACATGTTTTTCATTACTTTGAAATCTCTATTTTACTAGTATAATTAAAAATCAAATCAAAATTTAAAAGCTAAAAAAGAAAACTTATAAAAACTTATTTTGGTTTATGTGATTTGGTTAGGATTTACCAAATTACTTCAGAAAAGATGAAACATATTTACACAATTTGAGTAAAATACAAGTTTAAATTTCAAAACCAAAAAGAAAAAATCAAATAGGTCTTAAAAATCAAAATTTTCAAAAATTTAGAGAGAGAGAATAATTAGAATTTTCAGTTACCAGCCCCCTCTAGACACAGTGTCCTTCTGAAAAGAAAGATTCCAGTCTTGCCGATAGCCTTCCAAGTATAGCTCAATAATCTTGAGACCGGCCTATGAAGTCAAACAAGAAACCAAAGTAAGCACCTACAGCTGATGTTGCTAGTTAACAATATTATGAAACAGGATTTCCTTACATACTTTGGGAGTAAATGTGGTAGTAATCCCAGAGACAAAATTTAGAGCCTCGTATGATGAATGAGCAGGATCAGCATAAACTTCTGAAGCAGATGATGCACTTGCATCAGTTAGTCACAATGTTTTACAATTAAATGAACGGGAAAGGGGCAGTTCACTTTATGTTAATTGATATAATTAAATTTACCCTAACTTATAAGTTTTAGTTTTTACTTTGATTGGTGGTTTAACATAATTAACATGTTATCAAAACAGGGTCCTAAGGTTGAGTTCTTGACAAGTGTTTCCTCCCCAATTAAAAATTAAATTCTACATGTAGGGCAATTTATAAAGCCCATAAGTGAAATGAGTGTTAGTTGACATAATTAAATTTATCTCAACCTATAAGCTTAAGCTTTTAGGTTTATTGATGATTTAACATAATTCAATACTTTAAAACAATTGATTTAGCAGAAAGCTGACGATTCAATTAATCTGGACTATGACCAGATAAATTTTCATTCTTTACTACTCTTTTATCCATTTTCAAAGCATCCGTAGAGCTAGAAGAAAATCATATAGGAACAAACGTTAAACTTCTCTCTCAGATCAACTTATGGATCGAAGGAACATTAATGATAAGACACAAATCTATTACTTGACGAAGAAATACAAGATAAACTCATAAACCTAGGTGAAAGACGCATAGAACTAGAACATCCCTCTCTAGAGAGCACTCTCTTGAGTCTAAAGTGAAACCACTCAATGTTTCGTAGACCTCTATCCTTACTCTTACCTCTCTTTATAACAGAAAGACCTAACAAACACTCAACTACTTACCCCCATACCCCTAAAATACGCTTAATAACAATTCTACCAATTTACTGCATACAAAATTTTTAAGATAACTTCTACATAGCTAGTAAAATTCTGCATCAACGCCTGATCGATCCCTATTGGTACACATAAAAAAGCCACAAAAAGTTCAGTTCCAACTTCCAAAATTCTTCCAAAGTGGCAGTAACTTACCTCCCTGAAATTTTGTTTGCTCACTGAAAGCCTTTGCCTACATCAAATAGCTAGCAGTAAATAAGAGTAAATGAACTGAAAAACAGATTTTGGTGCGAATAATCCTTAAGACTAAACTGATTAATGATGCAGTGATAACCTATCCATGGTCCATTACCATACAGTCATCTCAAACGCAAGAATAGAGATGATGCAGCTTAACAAACATAGTGTCTCATGATCCGAAACCACATGCTTAATAAATTCCACAAATATAGCATTATGCAAAAATTCTATTGAGAGTTGAATTCATACCTGATCAATGCTACCAGGCCCAATCAGCACAAGACTCACACCGGATGCATCCAATATATCCTGCATCCATACCAAGAAAGCTGGGACTAAATCTAAGAAATTCTCACTTTGCACTAGAAAAGCCATGGACGGAGAAATGCAGTAAACATGTCAAAGGAACCAGTGCTAATACATTGGGAACAACAACAGGAAAAACAACAACAGGAAAGCCAAAGGAACCAGTGCCAATACATTGGGAACTAACCGATTCCCCTGTATACAGAACAAGAAGTTCGGGAGAATATATATAAAGAAATATATATTCAGATCAATGGAGAGATATTATTTGTAAAGAAGAGTCTTAGTGTTGTTTGTTTCACATTATTAACGAGTTATTACAAATGAGATTTTACAAACTTCTCTTCAAACAAGTGCATCCAAACGAGCTATTGTAATTATTCATTTCTAACCACTCAAAATAATCATTCATTTCTAATCACTCAGTTCTAACATTTATAAATAATCACTCATTTCTAACCCCTCAAACTAATCATTCATTTCTAACTACGTCCAAATAAGCTATTGTCTGCAATTACTCTACAAAAATCATCATCCAAACAAGCTATTAACTGCAACCCCTCTACAAATAACTACATCCAAACGAGTTATTAGTAAAACTCGAATTTCTAATCACTCAAAATAACTTATCGTTTATAATCACTCTACAATTACACATCAAAACAAGTAATTAAGAGGAGATACGTTCATAGCGGTCACCTACCTATGAATACATCCAAATATTAAAGAGTTAGACGATATATATCGAATAATTGAGGCGTGGTTAGCGTGAGCTGGCCACGTATATAAAAAAAATAATTCATATACATAAATTAACAGTAGAAATAGACCAAGATAAAATTACGTAAAATTCATCAGAGATTGAGAAGGAAAAGGTCTAAAAATGTACAATATCTCCGAAGACCTAGGATATCAATTACCTTCTTAGATGCAAGATAATCGGCACGTTTACGGCAAAAGACGCACCTAAAGCAAAACATATCTAATCACAAGACGATAAAGAGAAATAGAGATTGAGAAACTGTTGTCAAGTGGATAGAATTCAAACAAGTACCCAAAATGACGCGCAAATGCAACAACAGCTTTTCTATCCTTCCAAAGATCGGAAATCGGAATTCCATTTCCGTTCAAGTCAAATACCTTCACCGAATCCAGTAAATCCACAACGTTCCCGCTTTCCACATACGATCCAATTCCTGTGAACCTCATTTCATCAATGAAAACCGTAACAGTGCGGGGAAAAATTCAAAACGCACAGACAAATTTGAATTACCAGAAGAACCAGAAACTGCCGATGTGACAACACCAGTTCGGTGAGATGATAATCTAATGGTATTGCTGAAGTGCGGAAAACTGAACTCAAAGCGAATGTTCCGATGAGAAAGCGAAGTATGGCTGGATTTCCGTTGTGGAAGCGTAGATTTGAAGGTTAACGTAGTCGGTAGAGACGCCGCCATGAGCCCCGCCGGAATAAGCAGCCGGCGATTGGAAATTTGGAACTGAGGATAAATGTGGCGGGTAGATGAACAGAGTTTTTATTTTCTGTGATTATGAAAGAAGTTCACTCAATTTTTTTTTTTTTTTTTTAAACTCAATATTTAATCACAATCACAGAAAATAAAATCTCTGTTCATCTACCCGCCACGTTTATTGAAAGAAATTCGTTAAACCAAATCACATGCGACACGTTTATTGAAAGAAATTAGTTAAACCAAACCACATGCGCCACGTTTTCACTCTTGAAATGATGAAAATTTGATTAGGTTAATTTTTTATTTCAAAAACAAACTGCATACTCATTGAACGAAAATTGGTCAACGGATATGTACAGTATAATTTATATTATCGAGGATGAGAAACCTACAAAAAAAGAACAATTTTAGGCCACATCTGTGTAGTGTGAGTAACAAAGTCTCCAATGTCTAAGTCAGTAAGAGTTTAGGAGAATAATTTAGAGGACTTTTATAACTTAGCACAACTTAAGAATACTTAACGTAGTTTTGCTTAGGATCTGTCTCCTCCTGAAATGGAGAATGATATGACTTTTTATAGCAGTCAGCTTCGTAACCGTGCATCTCACTTTTGGGCAGCTTAATGATCGGCAGTTGAAAACGTCCTTCATTAAGCCGGAAATTAATACCGGCGTAACTCCTGATCGTTACCCTTTGGAGGTGTAACGTTTTTGACTAGGGAGTTACTTAGACTCGGTCAACCTTCGCAGGTTCTCACCTCCATCGCCGACCCCTTAGGGATGCAGCCTTCTCGATGTAACCTTAGGATGTTACGGGTGCAACGTCTTCAAGCGTTACTTGAACTTGGTCGGCTCGTCCACATGAGATTCCTAACATCCACGAGGTGCAGCGTCTTCATGCATTACTTAGACTCTGTTGACTCCTAGGGGAGAGTCCCAACCTCCACGACCAACCCACTCGGGCTGCCCTACTCAATGTAACCCTAGGACCCCACGAGGTACAACGTCCCCAAACGTTACTTGGACTCGGTCGACTCGTCCACAGGAGAGCCCTAACCTCCACGACTAACCCACTCGGTGTAACTTTTAGTCGTAATCAACTGATCCAGTCGTTACTTTCGACTCGGTCGACTCTAGGGGAGTCCTAACCTCCACGGCTTTCCCCTAGGGGTGTTCACCTTCTTTGGCTGAACCTGAAAGGGTCAAGGCTGCAAGGGCCGACCCCTAGGGGGTAGAGGCCTTCCTCGGTCGACCCCTAAAGGGACTGGACTTACTTAGCCGACCCCCAAGAGGGATCCTAGCCTTGTCCAAATATTTCGAGATATTTTTAGCCTACAATATTAACAACCAAACCTCCAAACTTATGAATGAATTATGTTTGGTTTTTGTCGATTTTGTGTCAAATTGATTATCGAATCAATATCTCGCTTTTTTAATAATTTGGTCCAAATTAATGTTTAATAAAATAAAAAATTATTGGTTCGATTTTTATTTGGCTCGATTTGGTTTTAAAAAGTTTTGATTTATTTTTAAATTTTTTTGTCTCGTTCTAAATTTGATTTTTAATTTTATTCAAAAAATTTTATTTTACAAGTATCACAATATTTACAATGTTTTTACATCATATTTCATATTTAAATTGGATCTTCCATCAAATTCAAATACAAAAAAAAAAAATCCTTATTATTTTTATATTTGGTTCGGTTAAATTTTTTTATTGGTTCTTCCATCAATAATTAAAATCGAGCCGATATATTTTGGTTTTCTAAAAGATCAAACTGAATGATTCAATATTGTTCTAAAAAATCGAATCGATCCATTAGATCGGTTTGATTCAATTCAGTTTTGCTGGTTTTTCGATTTTTCCTTTAACCCCCTACTCCAAATAATAGAAGAATCACTTACGATAATATCTTTCACACGTCGGTCTCGAACCACATTTTCGAAGGTGACAAATTAAACAACAATAAACCTCATAATAAATAGAACTAGAACAAAAAACAAACCGGGTTGAAATCACGAGCTTAACAATTTTGAGATAAAAATATTCCAAATAAGGGTGAAATAACGAAATCAACTCCCAAATAGTCAAATTTTGAAAAACTTGGAGAGTTAACTCTTAGATCGTTGAAACAAGTACAACGAAACAGATCTAAAAGAGACTCAACCTCACATAAGCTCAACTTAATCCATATAACTTATCCACTAATTTTAAAATAGTCCAAACAACAAAACTCTATCAACTCTACCCATAACCATATTGACCATTATATGGAGGTACCCAATATATACTAACAAACCAAACTAAATCAAAAGAGCAAAATCAAATGCAAATCCAAACCTATCCCACTTCTCCAATTACGGGCTAACAAAAATCTAGACAAACAAGAAACAAAGCATCTCATTGCTATCAAAATCAGCGACTCGAATCGTCCTTTGTTCCTCAGCATCGATGATGATCGCAAAAGTTTTGCTCATTATATTCAGGGTAATCATGTTCATCCTTAGACCAAGTACCATAAGACATTGAAAGAATGAAAACACGAGAGGTATCTACAAATTAATATCACAAGTGGGTGTCGCACCTGAAATCTGGAGGAGAGTACATCTTCAAAGTCCAAATCTTCAACCATTGCGCCATATCTCTCGGGCACAACCCCCATATGAATATTGACAGGCAGTACTTGTGATTTCCATAGAAGAGAGTTCGTAGGAACGAGTTTGATTGAGATGAGCCTTGAGTATTAATAGAAAATTTGTATTGACAAGACATTTTAAGATTGTACATTGTTTCTAAACTTCTATATTATCATAAATGGTCTCCCAAGGTAAATTTTTTAAACTTCAATTTCTAAATGCTGAAAATGAAAAAAAAAAAATAACAATAACAAATCATGGTTTTTGATAGAGATGTCCACGTGGCGAAGTCGGGAAATGGGTCCCTGGTTTCAAAATCGATCCCCGTCCCGTTAAATTCACCGTTTTTTTTTTCGCTGGGATTCGGGCAGGATTCCCGTCGAGGAAATTTTTAAGCTTTTTTTTTTTTTTTAATATTTTTTTAAGTAATAAATTCAAAAAAAAAATTTAACATAAAGTTTCAATTATATTTTACATTTTAAACAAAAATACTCATTTGCATTTATACTTTTACCAACATCTACATACTTTATATAAAAAGTAAAGGAATAAATATTAAAAAAAAACGCGGCAGAAATCGGAGAATCATGAATGCATTTCTCTCCCCCATTCCCCGTCTAACCGAAGATTTCCAATCTCGTTAGGGGTGGGTCCCCGCAGAGACTCGGTCCCATGAAAAAAATTGACATCTCTAGTGTTTGATCGAAGAAATTCACTGTCCCATTTATTGTTTTCATGACCTTTTTTTTTCTTTAATATTTTTGTTATAGTTTTTTTTTTCTTGGGATACAGAGAAGTTGGAGGATTATAACCACCAATGTGTTGGTTTTACATTTAAGTGTTGTTGATGATAGAATGTTTTAATAGACTTACGATGCATTTAGAAAAAAAAAAAAGTTGTTCTATTGATTTTTACCACTTGAATGGGGAGAGATGACTAATCAAATTTATAAAATAATTATAAATATTAATCACTAGCATATCACATTCTTTCTTATAATTTAGATATTAATAAATATTAATAATATAATATTAAAACATAATATTGACGAAAATATTTTAGACTTTATAATTATTTTGTAAGAATAGTTCATAACACAACAATTTTTCTGAAATAAAAATTAAAAAATTTAAGAGTTAATAAGGAAAAAATAGATTTCGGATTTTTTATTTTATTATTATTTATTTTTTTTACATAAAGGAAAAATAGATTTTGGAACTTGTCTTTGAAAGAAATTTGAAATTTTAAAAATCTCAAGAAAAAAAAGAAAAAAAAAAGAAAGAAAGGTAGAAAGAATATTGAAGAGTGTTGACTTTTTCTTTTTTTTTTTTTTTTGAATTAGGAAGAGTGTTGACCTTAACTCATGGACAAGATGTTAGGCTATGGAAGATGGAAACACATGGATCCTTTTTCCATTAGATCCCTTCAAAAGGAAATGTCTTACCCCCTCCATTATTATTATTATTATTATTATTATTATTATTATTATGTGTTTGATTTTGAAAGCCCCCAACCCAAAAAGATTCAAATTCTTTATGTGGGAACTTCCACATGGAGCACATCAACACACATGAAAAAAAAAAAAAAAAAAAAAAAAAAAAAAAAAGTAAAAGAACATTTTGATCCTTCAATCTTGACATTTTTTTATTTTGATCATGAATTCTCAAAAGTCTGGTTTTAATCTCCTAACTTTTAACAAGGAAAAATGTGCTAGATGAGCTATTCACACGAAATAATTACAAATGCAGTCAAAATTTAAAATATATGCAATATGAAGTCATTAATAATGTATCACAGGAAAATATTTGATAATACCCATTAATATAGTGTATACATTTGCTATTTTCACGTAAAAAAACCTTGAAAGTTCAAGATTAAAATTGGATTTTTCATTAAGTTTAGAAATAATAATGAAACAAAAGTCCAAATTTAATGACTACAATAATATTTTACCCAAAAATAAATTTATGAATGAGAATACGAACTCATGATGTTTTGGTTATAAATGTCAAAAAAGACTCGGTGTACATTCAAGGACTATGAAGTTACTGCTTTGAATTATCCTCCACCTCCAAATATTGTAATCTAAAAAAAAAAAAAAAAAAACAATATCGTTCCCCGTAGCTTAAATCAATTAGCTCAACACGCCTCCAAATATTGTAATCTCAAAAAAAAAAAAAAAAAAAAAAAAAAAAAAACCACCCCAGCTCAACTCAATTATCTCAAACAAGATCTCGCTTTTTCAAAATAAAAAAAAAAATAATTCTCTACAAATGTATAAGAAACCAACATTTTGTATATGTACATCGCATAAAATTATTTTATTAATTAAATATTACATAAATAAATTATTTGGGTAACATTCATAGTGTCATATATGTAAAGTGTAAACTTTCTATACTAGTGTAATTGTTTTTTTTTTTTTAATTTTTTTTTTTTAATATTGTAATTTTGGTTAATCACATGATGTGACTAAAAAACTTCCCTTCTTTATCATTTAAGAGATGCTTGTTTGTAAAATTGTGGAGTGTTTATTTTGAGTATTTAGAAATGAGGGGTTATTTTGAGTGATTATAAAGAAGAAAATGTAATAATAGCTCGTTTGTATAAGATTTTTAAAAAGTGATTATAAAAGCTCGTTTATAAAATCTCTATAAACACTCAAAACAAACATCCCTAAGTTTTTCCACCATTTTGCCAACAACAACAATACACCAAAAAATCTCATGAATTTAAATTATCTAATTCTTTTTTATTGTAAACTCAAAAAAAAAAAAAAAAATCTACCATTTTTATTAGTTAAAGAGATCTTTTGTAGTGTTTTTTTTGTTCATTTTGTAATAATATATTAATAAATTGGGAAAAACTTAGAAAAGCTAAAGAGAGTGGAGAAAGAAACATACAAAATAATGGTGTACTTTTTTTAGTTTTGAATTTCTTGATGAATTTAGACACACCTCAATTTATTTTAGGAATATTGTAGGTGAATAAATAGGCTTATGAAAAATGAAAAGAAAATATAGTTATATTTGTGAGGAAAAGAAACATGTTTCCTAAAAAAATGGAAGGAAACATGTTGGTTGTCAAGTCAAATTAAGTTTCAAAATTGTGTACTAATTCCTATAAATCAAAACAACATCAAAGCTTTACCTCTCTCTTCTTCTAACCTTCCCTATGTACTTGGATTATACCTTTTTGTACCTTTTTTTCATGAGGAAGAATTGGTGGCATTGTCTTTTTTTAAGAATGAGTATGGTTATAGATTATAATGATTTCATTTATGTTTGAATCACGAGTTATAATAATTGGTAGAATATGGAAGAGTTTGTGGCGTATTGGTTTTATTGTTTTGTGGTTATCCAGTTCAACATCAAGTTACATGTTCGTGAGTATTATTGAAATGTAAGAATAAAAGTGCTCAATTTTAAAATATAGGGATCAAACTGAAACTATATCCAAACATAGGGATCAAGAGTTTTTTGTTTTTTATTTTTTGTTTTGTTTTGTTTTGTTTTAGTATAAATTAGGGAATAAGGACCACAAACCCTACGTAGAGGGTGATACAAAGGGGACTCGAACCACTAATCGAGTGAATACTAATGCATCATTAGTGTCAGCTGAGTTATGCTTGCTTTGGCAAGGGACCTAGAGTGATCATCAACGAAATGTCAAAAATAAAAGTGTTAAAGTTTGAAACAAAGAGACCAAAGTGAAACTAAACCCCAACATAAAGATTAAGTGATGTCTGATATGAGATTTTCAACTAGTATATCAAATTAGTATTTACTAAATACTCCTAAAAAACTACATCAAAATGAGATTTTGATTGCAATCATTATTTCTAAATACTTATAATAAATCCTCGTTCTAAATACCGATTTTTAATATTTTTGAAAACTACATCCAAACAAGCTTTTGACTGTAATCACTACTTATAAATACTCAAAATATATCATCATTCTAAATACTCTTAAAAACTACATCAAAATAAGCTTTTGAATACAACAATTACTTCAAATCCTCAAAATAAATTATCATTCTAAATACTTTCAGATGATGTTTGATATGAGATTTTGGAAGAGTATTTCAAATTAGTATTTACTAAATACTACTGAAAAAACTATATCCAAATAAGGTTTTGACTATAATCATTATTTCTAAATACTCAAAATAAATCATCACTCTAAACACTAATTTTAAATATTCTTAAAAACTACATCCAAACATGATTTTTACTGGAATCATTACTTTTAAATACTCAAAATAAATTTTAATTATAAATACTAATTCTAAACTCTCTTAAAAATACATATAAACAAGTATTTGACTGCAATTATTACTAATCATTACTTATAAATACTCAAAATAAATTCTCATTATAAATACTAATTTTAAATATTCTTAAGAGGATTCGTTATGAGATTTTGGAAGAGTATTTCAAACTAGTATTTACTAAATACTAAAAAAAAAACTACATATTAACCGGATTTGACTATAATTATTATTTTTAAATACTCAAAATAAATCCTCATTTTAACTACTAATTTTAAATACTCTTAAAACTATATTCAAATAAGTTTTTATTGTAATCATTACTTCTAAATACTTAAAATAATTTTTCTTTCTAAATACTAATTCTAAATATTTTTAAAAACTACGTTCAAATAAATTTTTGATTGTAATCATTACTTCTAAATATTCAAAACAAATCTTCATTCTAAGTACTAATTTTAAATACTCTACAAAATTTCATCCAAACAAGTATTTGACTGCAATCATTATTTATAGATAGTCAAAATAAATATTCGTTTTAAATATTCTTAAAATCTCAATCCAAACATCCTTAAAAATTACATCAAAACAATATTTTGACTATAATCATTACTTCTTAATACTTAAAATATATTCTCATATTAAATACTAGTTCTAAATATTCTTAAAATCTGAATGGAAACATTCTTTGAAATTTCAATCCAAACATTCCTATTTCTACCTATTGTTTTTAATTTCAAAATCATAGCCAACGGCAGCTGACGGAAAGTTAGCCAAATACATCAACGTCCGTGAAAGGACGTTATATTTTCACAAATCAGATCCGAAATAACGCCACGTGTCCCGACTAAATCTCCCGTATCCATTCATTCTCTTCAGCTCCCGGCTTTAGATTTCGTTCCGCTTCAAAAACCGTGGCCCCATGTTTCGTGCCACGTTGGAAATATCTAATCCTACGTGGCACACTTGGACCATCTCTCAGCTTCAATTTGTCCACGTCATTTCCCCTGCAATATCTTCTTCCATTTTCTTTTTTTTTCTTATAATTCTCAGGAAGGAAAAAAATTCGGCCATTTCTCTCTTTCTTCAACCTTCGGCTTCGAGCCTTCAACTTTGTCACTTGAAATTGACTCGCAAATTACAGAGAGCTGAAATTCAGCAAATTTCTGGATTTAAGAGAAAGCTAATCGCTGAGATTTTCGTTTCGTTGAGACTTTTTTTTTTTCTCTTTCTCCAGTCTACAGATCGATCTATTTCACAAGATTGGTGAAGCTCCGATGGTGATGTTCTTCATGAATCAATCCTGTTGTTTTAATTCGTAGCTAGTCTTCTTTTGTCGATTCATACTTGTTGCTTTATATGCTTTTTGTTTCTTATTTTATTTTATTTTTTTCAGTAATAGTCGACAAAGAATCTACATCGAGTTTGTATATCACAAGTCTCTGTTTCGTAAATTAGTTTTTTGATGTTCTAGGTAATTTGTAGATCGTTTTTTGTGGATTTCTTGCTGTTAATACTAGGAGATTCTCGGTTTGCTTCACTTAGGGTTTGATGATTTTTTGTTGTTTTTTTTCTTTCATTATCTGTTGGGTTCATTAACTTAGTTTCTTCACTTTGTTGATGCTGCTGGGGGTTGGATTAATTGCTTAACGTCTGCGAACATTTGTTTTTGCAGTGTGTGTTGTTCTTGTTTTTTCACTTGTAAAGGTTAGGCTTTGAAGGTGCGACGGTTTTTCCAAGCAACTGTTTGGTTTTGGGGCTTCTTGTTGGATTTATAATATGCACTGAATATGTCTCCATTCCTCCACCATATTCTGTGTGGTCATCTATCTGCCTTTGGGTTGTTGAACACCACAAAGAGCTATGTGCTATTGCGTAGCTGATTGGAGAGGGATTTTAGATTCTGGGAAACTAGTCTTTCGCTTACACAATCTTCCCTAATGAGTGATAAGCTGACCGGCACAAATTGAATCAAATCACCACACACCAAGATGCGAAGGGAACAAAGCCCAGTTGATGAAAATGAGTTGAAGGTTAATGGATTCGCTAGAAATGCGGAGGATGGACGGAGACCTACTGTTCAAGGCCAGGACATTCTACAAGTACAACAGCAACAGCAGCCTCAAGGATCAATGGTCTGCTGGGAGAGATTTCTACATCTTAGGTCTCTCAAGGTTTTGCTTGTAGAAAATGATGATTCCACTCGGCATCTAGTCACTGCACTGCTTCGTAATTGCAGTTACGAAGGTCAGCAAGTTTTGTTTATGCATATGACTGGTTATCGATTCACCTACATTTCAGATTTTATTATCTTTTGATTTTTGATTTCAACCGTTTATTATTTTTATTCGAGTTCCTTGTTTTTTTTGTTTTTAAATTTTTTTTTTATTGGAGCTTGTATCTTGGCATTAGTCTCTTTTCAATTTTTTTTTTTTTTTTTTTTTTTTTTTTTTTTTTTTTTTTTGTCAAAAAACCCCCTTTTTTGGTTTTGTTTTAAGTTTTTTTTTTGTTGGAGTTTGTGGTTTGGTATTGGTTTTTTTTCACTTTTTTTTTTTTTTTTTTTTTTTTTTTTTTTTTTTTTTTTCTGGTAAAAAAACCCCATTTATTGATTTATGGTCTGAAGTTTCTGTTAACATCTGAAATTTTCTCGAATGCATGGTTTCTTGAGTTAGGAATTATTGATTTCATTACATAAACAAATGTTTTTTGAAGATAAGATTCATGAAAAACAATGTTGTTTATTTTGGAAAGATTCATGAAAATATTATATATATATATATATATATATATATATATATATATATATATACGAGTGT
>JBBMEG010023041.1:0-25366 GCA_037832605.1 Cyclanthera cordifolia | reverse complement strand
GGGGGGGAGGAAAAAGGAAAAGAAAAAAAAAAAAAAAAAAAAAAAAAAAAAAAAAAAAAAAAAAAAAAAAAAAAAAAAGAGAGAGAGAGAGCGGAGAAAAATAGGAGAGGCCAGCACGATTCGGCGATGATCAATTTTCTTCTTCGTCTTCACCAAATTAGGTGTAGTTTTTTTTTAAATTTATTTAGTTTATTTTTTTCTATTATGTTTGTTTTTAATTCTAGTTCAAGGGTAGTTTTTCTTAAATTGTAATGGTGTGAGGCTTCGGAAAAAATTGAATATTTATTTTGATTTCAAGGATTATCTATTTCTTGTTTCTATTTGTAGTTGATTTTTTATAAATTAAATTGACGCCTAAGTTTATTATCAATTGATTTATGTTATACATGATTTTAGATATTTTAATATTTTGAATGGTTGTTAATTTGTAGCAAGAGGTTGGCTGATGTGTGTGTGATTGGTGCCTTTTTCCAAATTACATAGCTTGCATGATAAACCTTAGGGAAACAAATAAACAAAATTAATTAATTTGTAGCCATCTCAGTTAATTGATTTTGGTTTAGTCGTTCTCACTAATTTTAATGGTATTATCTAGTTGATATGAAAAACTATTGTGTCCAATTGATTGAATAATAAAGTTTGGTTTTGATGGAGAGTCAGAGTCAATTACAACAGTTACTTATTCTGGCTTTTACAAATAGGTAGACTAATTCCTTGAATTGAAGAAAAATAAATTAATTGTGTTAGCCTATGATCAATATTACAATTGGATTAAACTAAACACTTGAATTAGAAGTTTTCGTAATTTGTTTGTTTTATTTATTTTTATTGCTTATTTAAGATTTCATTCAAATTTAAAAAATACTCATTTTATTTGTTTTCAAACATTGAGATATTAATTCATAGCTCCTCTGGGATTCGACCTCGTTCCACTATTTCTACGTAAGGGTTAGAAGAGTCAGTAAATTTACTTTGGTGGGTTTTAATAACCCGACCAAATTTGGCGCCGTTGTAGGGAGCTATTTTAGTTTCTCATAGTTTCTTTGTTTTTTTTAACAAAAAAATTGAAAAAAAAAAGTATGGCCGAAAATTTTCAACAATTTAGGTATAGAGATTATGGAGTTCTTCTTCATGATGATGATATAAGAGATGTTAAAAGGCAAATCTCTAGTGCAACTACTTTGATTTGTCAAATAGCTGCACTTTGCAACAAAATTTCACATAGGACAACATCATTGAAAGATTTCATAGCCATTACCAAATGAGCTACAACCTAGATTATGATCATTACAACCATGGATGGAGGGATCACTCAAATGTTAGCTATATAAATGAAATTGAACAACAAAGCTAATATTTTGAAGACTTCACTTGATCATTTCAAGCTCCAAGAGAAACTCAGACTTCAAGCTCAGGTGGAAGCATAGTATTAGATCAAGCATGTATATGCTTTAAAAATATTGTTTTGATTGCTTTTTCTTGTGGTCTGCATTAGTAACTTGGCATTGATTGAGAACCCAATCGTTCATATGAGTAACCTAGACGAGTCGGCTTAGGATGCATAGGGTTCGATAATGCAAATCTATCATAATATGCTGATTATTCTTTATTGCTATAATGGAAATAGAAACTTGCTAATAGTGAGTAGCCAAGTTTTACAGCCATAACCATGCATTATACAAATATTTAGGAGCCGATTTTTCTTGACATATATAAATGTGTATCGTGTTAAAAGTGAATAGCTTAATTTGATAGACATAACTGTGCATCATGAATAGGTTGGTCTGCTCTATCGGCACCATGCATTCGAACTTCCACTATGCTAGAGTGACCCAGGTAGTGACTTTTTGAGTCTCACGACCTTGACTGGTGAGACTTCTCTAAGAATATTGTCAAGGCAATCGAGCTGCGAGTGCTACGATGTGTTAAAAGAGTTATGATGTGTGTTCTATTTTATATTTTACATGTTATACCAAACTTATTGATTAATCATGGCTTGTTTCCTTAAGTTAATTAGTGCTTCCCATGAGGCTTTCTTAGTGAGTTTTCATAAACTCATCTTTTGTTTTAAGTTTGGTTATGGATACAAACAACTATTGTAGGTGAGCATTAGGATGGATGATGGAGGCAGTGGAGGATATACTTAGGGGAACGAGTCGAATGTGTCTCGAGCTTCATCTAGTTATTTATGTTTTAGTTGTATTGCATTTTGTTTAAACTTGGCTTGAGTTTTACCTTTATCACACCTATGGCCATCAATCGCCTCTCAGGGATCGTCATCTCATCAGAACTACACCATAAACGCTTTCATTGAAGCCGTCAAATCGCTAAAAACCAAGCTTTTCAAAAAGCACGTTAAAGCCACAAATAATGCACGTCATGATGTCTACACACCCTAAAGAACTCCCACTAAATTCTCCTTGAACCTAAAAACGATACTTTTCTCGCTAAAATTTTAAGAGACAACAAGCCTTTCTAAAATTTTAAGAGACAAAAGACCTTTGACCTTGATATTTTATATTATTTAGAGTTGGTTTGTTTATAAAATTGAATGAATATTCTATACTCGTATTTTCATATAAAAAAAAAAAATCATACTTCAATTATTATATAAATTTGATTTGTTTATTTTTATAAATGTTCTTATTCATCATAAGCTGACTTTTCAATCATATTGTATCTTTTCAAATTAATTTATTTTCCAGCCATAACTTTATAGTTCATGGGGGAGTTGAATCCATAATTTGCATTCTTAAAGAGTTTTAAGGGAAAAATATGTAAAACAAAGAAGGTCGAGGAGAATATTGAATAGATAAAATAATAAGAAGTATTATTAAAATGAATAATTAAATTCGAAAAACAATGAAAAATAGATAGTTTTTAATTATAGGGTTAGAGAGAAGGAACAATAGTGGGGATGGATGGGGTTAATTAGCGGCCGCTTCTGCACCTTTCTATCTTCTCACATCCTCTATCATAATGGTTGACTGGAGGTCCCATTGTAAGACATACACCATCTCTGCATCTTGGTTTCCCATCCCCTGCATAAATAGCATCATATGAAAGAGGTGTTTCATTCGTTGCTTTTGCAACAAATGAAAATACGACCATTATTGTCATCAAAATTGCTAATATTTTGATGCAAACGGCCGCCATTTTGGAATGTGTGCAGGAAGATGGGTATGTTCTTCCTTACTTCTCTATTTTATTTTACTCAATTATTCATCAATTTATGCACCACTCTTGCTACCTTTTTCCATTTTGTTGCTATTTTAGGCATAGACGATTTGAGTTGTTCAACTGAATTGTAGGGATGAAATTCTAAAAATAGACAATTTACCCAAATTTTTTTATCCCCGTTTAACCCAATCAAAAGAACCACTTTAATTATAGGGATTGAGATTAAGGATGGCTTTACCATTATTGCCCCCATTCAATTTATCTGGACAGGAAGTTTTTTTTTAAAAAAAATATTATGAAAATATTTAATTTATTTTGAGGTGGTTATGAAGTACTTTTTATGTTATTATGTCCATTGATTCACGTGTGAGAATTGCTAACAACACTAATGCTATAAGTTTATCATGTTTGAAAATTTTCCTATAAAGTTGGAGAATATAACTTTGAACAAAATATAATTCAATCCTTATTATTTGTTAGTGATTATATTGGCATACATGTAACTAAGAATATCTTGGGCATGTAGAGTCAAAATCAGTTTACAATCTTTAAATGCCTTTGAAATAGAACATAGTCTAAAGTCAAATCTAGAAATGTGTGATATTGGATAACCCTATGTTCAAAGCATAAAACATGAGTAAGAAGATAAATAACATACCATTCCCTTAAAATATGTGCAGGAGGAGCTAAATAAAATAATGAGCCTAAACATAATGCAGTGGGTCTCATGGTCGTCTCCAACTCGTCGATCACCCATCTCGGTACGATCCTATAGTACCCGTGGTAATTCATAGTGAAAATGGTTAGTTTGTGAAAACTCAGTGTAAGACAGATTCCTCAACTCTGGGTCGTCATATTGCTCAAGCAAAGCATTAAGCAAATATGCAAGTCATAAATATGCTCAAAGGGGTTCACAAGACTTGAAGCTTCTAGACGATAGGTCGGAAACCATATCCTTGACATACGCCACTTTGAGCTGACTAAGGCCACGTATCCAAGACACAACATCCACAAGAGACCAAAAATCTCTTGGAAAATCTGGGAGATCCTACTTCAGGTTGAGGGATCCGGCAAATTGGAAACCTGCTAACTAAGGGACCATAAATGATCCCCACAGGCTCCTACGCGTAGTGAGACATGGAATCCTCGCGCTCACCAAGGGCAACAAACCCAACCTTATACCTAGAGAGGCACCCTAGGATACTAGTAAAACTCGGTAGAATTAGCCGTGAGCTTGGTTAGCCAACCATCCGCAAAAGTCCCACGAAGAGAGACCATAAATTTCACGTCAAGACGTACCGGCCACAAACCATGCATGTCTACTTACTAGTATCCTCTATCCATTCTTCATGACTCGATTGCATCCAAACGAGTCATCAAGTCGTGTATCAAACAACTGGTAAGTCCACAGTTGAGACATACGCGAACCACATACAAGACTGACTCTTTCAATCAAACATGTAATGGTTTAACCATGTCAAGACATATAACAAATATACGTGGTACTCACAAAACGTGATGCTTGATGTTGATGAGATCAATATAAGCATCAATAGTACAAGACATGCAAAATCATATATATAGTGCTTACAATACATATTGCATGTTTTCACTGTAACCAATACAAGCATCAAACAGTACATGACATGTCAAATCATACATATATATATAAGTCAATATATTCAACCAGCGCATGAATTAAACCACAAGCCTCGAGTAAAGAATAAGGTCTCTTATCTTGACCGAACTTATCAAGTGAAATTTTGAAATCCAACTGAATCCACCAATCCAGCATTGAATCTAAGCCTTGTACATAGCAAACTCATCAAAATTAGCACCTCACAACGTCGAAAATAGAACCAAGGTGTCGAACTTACCAAACGACGATGAATTCCACAAACCTGAACTCGTAGAAAACCCAGGAACTACATGCGCGGCTCGAGAATCCCAAAGAACAGCTTAGTCAATCTATCCATGGAAGAAAATCAATCAGCATTGATTTATGCACCAAAATAGGGTGAATCGGTCAACTTTGAATTTAGGGGTCAACATTGAGTTCACTAGGCTAGAAAATAAGGGTTATTTGATTCAAATCAGAGGTTGAGGTCAAAATTGGTTGATGTGGCAGCCTATGCTACCATATGGGTGGTCAACAGGGGTCAAAGAAGAGCAGTCATGCCCCGCATTTTACAAAGAAAAACAAGGGAAAAGATGCTTAACTTCGGTCAATAAGGGGGTTTCGAGAGCGGGTGTGCAAGCTGCGAGTTGGGTGGTTAGCTGGGTGGCGGTCGATCCGATAGACAAAGGAAGCTGGGTAGAGGTGGCTCGGCTTATCTCTTAGCTTATGTGACCAAGAAATGGGTTATTACAATATTAGTTAGAGGTGTTAGAAAATAATATTCATTATAGAATTAAAATAAAGAAAGAAAAATAAATATCAATATATAAATTATTTTAAAATAGAAATTTCAAGTTATTAAGTTTATGAAAACAAAATTAATATTACGATTATACATGATTTTAAATAATATTCTAAGTTATACAACTTTTAGAAGATAATAAAAACTAAAATAATATATGCATGTTTTATAAATATTATTGCACAAAATCTAATTTTTACAAGTTCTAGTTAGAAATTAAGAAGTCAATAGGATAAATATGACTTGTTAATTGACTTTTTCATACTTGTGTTAAATTAATTAATTTTAATTATTAATTAATTAATATTTTAATGATAACAAACTTTAATTATTGTTTATCAACTAATCTGTGTTTGGAAATGTCTATTACATAGAGCATGTATTCAAATCGAAGTTCAAACCAAAAGGTTTTGACCAAAATAATATTATTGAAAAATCCTACGTGGCAATGAAGTGGTAAAATCAAACTAATAATAGGCTGACAAGTGGCTGATTTTAGTGACTGGACTAATTAATAATTTATTAACTATATGAGTATTTTGAAAAGCTCCAACAATTATTTTTTGATGTTTTAATAATATTTAAATATTATAATTTTTTATTATTATATGATTTCAAATGAATGTGGGAATTGTGGCAAAAATAAAATTGTATTTAAAAACAAAATTGTTACTATTTGAAATTAAATACAGCATATATTATTTTATTATTATATTAGCATATTATTATCTCTCTTAACAAATCTGGAGTGACACTTGTCAATCTCAATTCGTGGAAGCTCCATTCTGGCAATTAATTATCATGTCTATTATATGGTGAGGGCATGTTTAATAGAATCGATTGGGATGGGAAAGAATGAGATGAAAAGTATTTGGATAATGACATTTAGGGTGATGGGTTGGAGTGTGAAGTATTAGGAAAAAGACGTTTGAGGTGGTAGGTTGAGATGAAATAAAAGTAAATTGATAGGATTGATAAGATTTTTTTATAAAAAGTAAAATAGATTGTTTTTTTATAAAAAGTAAAATAATTAATAAATAATATTTTTAATTGGATATTTCATTAATATTTTCATTTTTTTTTAAATCAACATTTCAAAGTTTAATTTTTTATTTTATTAAATATAATTTTTTATTTACAAAATAACATATTTAAAATTTATTTACATTTTATTATTATTTATGAAATTTAAAATTTGTTACAGTTAAATGATCAAAATAATTACAAATATTTTTAAAGGACGTGATATAAAATATGAAAATAGGAGAAACATATTTTTTTTGATTATCAAATGAAGTAAAATAATTGATTAAACAAACAATAATCAAAAAGATCAAATACATATTTATGATAATACATATATATATGAATAATTACAAATATGATTTACATAACAAGATATATTGGTAAAAAAATACATTAAACATTGAAAGCAAAGTAAATACATATAAATAAAATATATACAATTTATAAATATATAAGTTAAATAGACCAGTGGTTAATAATATTTGATTTATTTTAAAAGTTTATGGTTCGAGTCAAAAGGAGAAGATTGAACGATGGAGGAAGAAGGTTAAGAACGCCCTTAGTGTGTTTTGTTTTTGCAGCCATTCAAAAGCTAAAACGTGTCACCAACGGCTCTATTTTGCAATTCCTAAGGAGCGAAGCGGAGAGACTGGAAAGGTGCAAAGCTGCTTAACCCTGTTTACAAGGATCAGAAAGGAAATTAGCAAAGCTTGCTGCCGGCTGGCCGAGTACTCTATGTGCTACTTTCCCTTATTCACTCTATTACGAGGTGAATAAAGAAGGAAAGAAGCTCAGCAGCCTAAGAATACTCTATGTTTTATCAAGCAACTTTACCCTATATAGAATAAATAAGGGAAATGACTTAAAAATCACGGTGTCATACTCCCTAACTCCTTCCTATTTATTTTTAATTACTTGGAATGTTCTATTTCATATTTTAATTTGAACTCAATACTTATTGTGTTAGTAGAATTTGCTTTATATCATCCTTATCTATTTTGTTGGTTATATTAGTGTTAATTTTTATTTATTTGGAAAATGTTTGATATTTACATTTATTTTTATTTATTTCCAACAATATTATTAATACCAACTTTTATTATTATTATTATTATTTTGGAATTGATATACTCTAGATTAGTTGAAACTTTTGTTCATGAGAATCCTAAAAAAAAAAAGTCAACGAATTTCTGTGACAAACCACCATAAAAAAAAGGGCTTTTATAGTCTGCAGCATTCAAGACTCGAACCCAGCAGAAATTTATTAAAAACTTAAGGTTAATTAAGTTTCTTATAGAAAAGTGAAGGACTAAATTGCAATTACCTAAAGTTTAACCCTAAAATTTTCCTAAACCACTCCCTCACGATTTTCTCCCTCTCCTTCATCTTCTTCTCCTACGCCCGACGCCATTCCCTCATTCTCTCGGTTGTCTTTCTCTCCCTCGGTGCCTTCCTCTTCCTTTACGCGAAAGCCCTCCCCTCTTGCGAATTTTTCACGCCATTCCGTCTCTCTCAATCTTGCGTCTCAGCCTCCTTCTCGAGTTGCTCTTTTTCGCCGGAATAGTCTTTCTCGGTCTGCTCACTCTTCTTCCTCTCTCTCTTCTCTTTCTTGCGCGGTATTCGTCTCTGATCACGGTTTTGGAGCGTTGGTTGTGTGGGTGTTTAGCGTCATTGTTGGATTTGTGTCTTCGAGTTGATAGCTAGAGAGTTAAAGTAGCAGTCTCGACCTAGTCCAAGGTGAAGAGCAAAAATTGGTCGAGTTTTGAGCCGATGGTTATGAGTTGGTGTAGAGTTCAAGTTTGACGTTTTTTTGATGTTGCTGGCCTAGAGTTTGGTTAGTATGTCTTGCCTTGGCGTGGCTTGTTCTGGTTATTATTAAGTTCGGGCAAAAGTATCAGTGCTCGTGTATATTGTTTGCTTTCATTCAGAGTCTAAGATGGATTTCTAGACCAAAATTGAAGCAGGTAGGTTATTGTGGGCTTGCACTTTTTATTGGTTATGACTGTAGGGTTTGCCGACGTTTATCTTTAGGCGAAAAGGTTGTGTTGGTTACAAGTTGGGGCTTGAATGTGTTGACTCCAAGTTCAAATTTTGTTTGTGGTGCGTCTACGAGGAGGCAGGAAGGTTGGTCGTTCGTGTCTTCAAGCTTTGAAGTAGCTGCAAGTGAAATCTTAGTGTGGAGTGCTCGGTTGGATTCAATGCTAGTTTCTCCACTTGTTGTTTGTGTTTTAGGCTAGTTTCTCAACTTGTTGTTTGTGTTTTGGGCTAGTTCTTAAAGCTTCTGGCTTGGCTCGGGTTGTGGATGAGCTTGGTTCTAATCTCGAGTGTTTGAGTTGAAGTGTCGCGTACGACCTTGAGTTGGAGATTCACTTGCTGTATAACACCTTGGGTTGGTTAAGTTGTGCAAGTGCGGGTGGAGTAAGTGAGCTTGGTTGCCTTCGTGTTCCTTTTAGTTTTTTTTTTTTATTTTGTTGTATTCTTGTGTGATGTATCTTGTTATTAATCGTAGGTTTGGGGCTCGGCTAGAGTGCTCACTTGGACTTAACTCTTTTGGCTATCGGTTCTAGTAGAACCAAGTGTAAGGGATCCTAACGGGTGCATAAGTAGTTGTACTTTGCTTGGTTGGTTTGTTTATATGTTGTTTGTTGCTCGTTATTTACTTATTGAATTTGAAAGCATGCGGTATGTGATTTGGTAGGCTAGAACATTGGTTATACGTTGTTTGCTGCTCGTTAGTTACTTATGGAATTCGAAAGCATGTGATCTATGATCTGGTAGGCTAGAACATTGAGTATATGTTGTTTGCTGCTCGTTAGTTACTTATGGAATTTGAAAGCATGTGGTCTGTGATTTGGTAGGTTAGAATATTGATTATATGTTGGTTGTTGCATGTTATTTACTTATTGAATTTGAAAGCATGTGGTCTGTAGTCTGGTAGGCTAGAATATTGATCATATGTTGTTGTTGTTCGTAGTTATTTCAGCAATAATGTGTGGAAAGACTTTAGGAATGAATTCTTCGTAATGATCTAGTTCAGAGCCTGGTTGTTGCTTGCTCGAGTCACTTTCCTTGATGGAGTGAGCGTATCGGCCATGCAGTCTAGGCATGTCTCCTCCCCGCCATTGGTGGTAGCAGTAGACCATATGGTCTATTGTTTGCGTGACACGTCAGGGGTTGACCCATAGGGGGGTAGGGTTGGTGGCAACCAACGTTCCCTAACGGATAGAGGTTATTGTTGTAAGAGGCTTCACATGTTATTAGAGCGGTGATCGCTACACCGACCCGAAGTGTTGTGGGACTAACCATAGGGTCGATAGTCTGTACTCAGGAACTTGGCATTAGCTGGGAACCTGGTCGTCCATACGTGTAACCTAGCTGAGTCGTCTAAGGTGTATATGGTGCGATAGTGGGAATCAGGCATCGGCCGGTTATCCCTCATCGCAAGAGTTGAAGCGGGAATTTGCTAGGCAGTGAGCAGCCGAATTTGCTTATGCATAAGTGTGTGTCGCGCTAGTAGGTTAAATCGCTCTCGGCTCGGTACAGTGCATGGTACCTGATGTTCCCGATTGACTCCACCGTGCCAGAGGGACCCAGGATAGCCTGGGCGACCCTAGTGGTTAACCCTTTCCCCTAGGGTTCTCGGGAGTTGGGATGCTTTCCCTTCGTTGTGATTTTCTTAGACTTTTGATTAATGCATATCTTGTTCTATATGCTCCGTGCACCCCGTGCAGGGTTTCTTACTGAGTTTTCACAGACTCACCCCTTCGTTTTATGTTGGCTATGGATTCAAAACCATAGTTGCAGATACGCACCAGGATGGATGACCGACAGCTAAGGATAGACCCAGGGAGGAATAAATCCGTTGTGTTTTATTTACAGTTCTTTTACTTATAGTCGAGTTGTAACTCCTTCTGCACGAACTATTGAAATATCTTTATTTTAAACTGTTTTAGTTTTGAAACCGAAATCTCGGGATCCATATTTATGTTTAAAATTGTTGACTTCCTGGATAGGATAAGAGTTTTGTTTGGAACTTGCAGGGTTGTCTTAAATGTATTTCGAAATTTCCAGGTTCTGATTCATAGGTTTTGCAGGTACGAGTTCCCATATTAAACTGTGCCGAAATTTTCTTTAAATTTTCATGCATTAGTAACTTCCGTGCTATAACCTAATGGTTATTGACCGGGTTGCTACAATTTCATAACTTTGCTATTTGTTATTTGCAAATAATTATTATAAGGACTCATAATCATCTATAAACTCTCGTGCATAGTGAAAGTAGCTTATCCTCTTTATCTTAGGTTTCTCCTTCCCACACTTTTGATCATAAACCGCCTCTGGCTAGGAGAGGATTGTAAAGTGATTGTTATTTTATTTAATTGTTTTAAGATTACAATAACAATGATATTCGTAATTTTTTTTTTGTCATCCTGTCAACACTAATGTATCTAAATTATTATTCTTGTTAGCGGTAGAGTAATATTTAGATAGTTAGCGGTAGAGTAACATTTAGATATATTTGTTTATAGAATATAATAACTTATATAAGTATGGAGTCATTAGTGAAGAGATTGTAAAAGATGTTTTTAACGATGTGAAGTTAATAGTAATAAAAAGATTGAGTCCAAATTATTTTTTTTTTTCTATTATTCAAAATCCTAAATTATTACTTAATTTATTTACTGTTTAATTTATTATTCACAAAAAAGATTATTGACCATATAAATCAATAAATATTTTAAATAATTTATTAAATATGTGTCACGTAAATTAATTTAAGAAATTTTTCAATAAATTTCTAATTAGATAGTTACACATTAATGAAATTAATTACATGAAAAAGTAGAGATTTTTATTTAAACAATACAAAATTAATTATAAAATTACTCTTAATTTAAAATTACAAATCATACTTTTCTAAAATATGATATTAGGTAAATGTGAAAAATTCTCATAAGAACAATCTCATAAATTAATTGAAGATTAAAATTATTCCATAAAACAAAATATTTGACCATACAAATAAATAAAAAATTTAAAATTGTTTACGTAACTCAAAATAAAAAAAATTAATTAATTAAATTAAAAACATACTTTTATCTCTCTAGTTCAGATTAACCAAATCAAACCAATGTGACCCTTGAGGATAAATAAAAATTTAAAAATTGTTTACATAACTAATAATAATAATAATAAAGATTAATTTAATTAAAAACATATTTTTATCTCTCCATTTTTACTAAATTCTCCTCTAACAACACCCACGTAAAGGTGGGTAACATGAGATAATCCAAGTAATAGTATCAATTCGAATCTATATCAAGTTATGGAATGAAGTTATTATCATAAATGTACGTTGTTTCTAAAATAACATATATTAAAAAATTATAAGCTATACGAACATGTTTATTTTAAAAAATATATGAAATTAATAAATTCTAGTTGAGATTAGTGGAAACTTTTATTAATGAGAGCACCAATGAAAAATAAAGTGAAATAATTCAAAATTTTATAAAATGAAATAGTTCATAATTTTGTTATTTGTATCATAAAATTATTATAATAACTCCAAGACAATCCTTAGAAAGCTCTCAGACATTGTTATCTGATTCGAGCTCCAACTCCAATACTTCTATCAAAACCCTCAAATCACCTACAACTAAGTTTTTTCAAAAGCTTACCAGAGTGATAAAATGCACGTCATGGTGCCTATTCATACTTTCCTCTATAAAATTTTGAGAACAACAAACCTTTCGACTTCTTCATAGTTTTCTTTTTTTTTTCTTAACTATCGAGTATATTTATATTTGATATTACATATTATTTTAAAGTTAGATTATATATATTTCTAGCATGAAAAGCTATGCTTATAAGTTTTTAGTGTTATAATGAATGCTCTAATTTTATTTTTCATATAAGGATGTAATTATTTTATGATTGAATTGTATGAAAAATGTTCAAACTTCACTTATTATATGAATTTGATTGTGTATTTATGAATGATCTATTTTATCATAGATTCGCATTTTGTATAAAACTACTATTTTAAATATATCTAAAAGATTAAAGGTTTCAAATTAATCCTTTCGAATAAATTTTCTCACATTTACTCGTTTTGATTTCAATTATTTTAACCATAATTTTATGGTTTTGGATGGGAGTTGAATTCATAATATGCTTTAATTTTGACCAAAAGTTTAAGGAAAAGGGTCAAGGAGAATATTGAATAGATAAAAGTAATAAGAATTATCATTAAAATGGAGAAATTAAATTCGGAAACAATGAAAAATAGATAGCTTGTTAGAGAATGAACAATAGTGGGGGATGGATGGGGTTAATTAGCGGCCGCCTCTGCACCTTTCTATTTTCTCACATCCTCTATCATAATGGTTGACTGGAGGTCCCATTGTAAGACATACACCATCTCTGCATCTTGGTTTCCCATCCCCTGCATAAATAGCATCATATGAAAGAGGTGTTTCATTCGTTGCTTTTGCAACAAATGAAAATACGACCATTATTGTCATCAAAATTGCTAATATTTTGATGCAAACGGCCGCCATTTTGGAATGTGTGCACAAAGATGGATATGTTCTTATTTACTTCTCTATTTTAATTCACCCAATTATTCATCAATTTATACACCACTCTTGCTTAATTTCACTTCTATTTTTAACCTCTTCTTGTTTTTGTTATGTATTTTGTTGCTATTTAGGGGCATGAGAGTCGTCCAACTGAATTGAAGGGATGTCATTCTCAAAATAGACAATTTACACAATTTTTTTATCTTCATTAACACAATAACAAAATATAATTCTATTTGAAATTTATCATGTTTGAAATTTGTCCTATAAAAATTGATAATATAACTTGCACAAAATGTAATTCAATTTTTATTATTTATTATTGATTATCTCACATTTATCAATTCTATTTTATTGACATTGTTGTTGAGGCCAATTTTTATTTTCTTAGAGACGCATCGTTTTGACAACAATCAAGAATCAATGAAATTGGTTATTTAGGCTATGTTCAAAAGTCATGTATGTTTTATAATTTTTGTAAATTTTAATATTATTTTCTAATAAAGTTAAAGAGATAGAGAGATAACAATAAAAAAAAAAAAAAAATGTAGGCACACGAAAATAAGTACTTTTTGTGGGTTTAACCTATAAATTAAAGCTTAAAGAATATTAAAGATAAAAATAATCAAGTTTTTAGATAGAAATGTTGATACAAAATTTATACATTAAACAGGTTGGATTATATTGTAGAAAAAATATTAGTTTGAGTTCTTTAAAAATTATCTTCATTTTAGAATTAAAATGAAGAAAAAAAATCATTACCAATAAATAAATTATTTTAAAATAGAAATTTCAATTTATTAAGTTTATGATTTTAAATAATATTTTAAGTTAGACAACTTTTTGGGAGAAAAAAACAACTAAAAGATATGCATGTTTTATAAATATTATTGCACAAATTCTAATTTATACAAGTTTTAAAAAGAAATTAAAATATATTCAACAGATCTCCTTGCGTCCTCGAAGACGGTAGGAAAGAGTAAACTGTTGGGTCCTTGAGTTATTGCAGTTGACTAATGACGCAGTTCAGAAGATTCGAGCGAGAATGCTTACCGCAAAGAGTCGACAGAAAAGCTATGCAGATTTCAGGCGCCGAGATTTGGAGTTTGAAGTGGGGAATCACGTTTTCTTCAAGGTTTCACCCATGAGGGGTATGTTGAGGTTTGGAACTAAGGGAAAACTTAGTCCAATATTTGTTAGACCTGTTGAGATCATTACGAGGAGTTGAGCAGTTGTGTATCGGTTAGCCTTACCTCCCTTCTTGTCCAGTGTATAGGATGTGTTCCATGTATAGGAAAAACGTGTGGGATATAAGAAAAAAAAGGTTGAAAATCATTTCTTTTAGAATTAAAAAATTATGATTTATATCTCATCACTTCAAGAAAATTCTAAGTCAATCAATTGTCACATATCTCTCTCTCCAACCTTGAGATTTGCACCCCACCTATCCCTTTCTTCCTCTACTTGCCCGACCAACACCATTCTTCTTCCCCTCTTCTTCTTAAATTCTCCAACCAGCACTAAGCACCACCACCGTCGAGCTTCGCCGCTCACTGAAACTTCGCCGTTGTTTCCGTTTTTTTTTAAACACCAACACCCACTCTTGTAAGCACTTCAATGATGATCGTTAGGTGGATTTGATTTTTTCTCTTATAAATTTGAGATTGAGTAAGAATCTCACATTTATTTGAGTCTTATTACTTGTAGGATTCATGAGAAAGGGGAGAGATGAAACCACCAATATTGTTATGCTATTATAAGGATTGAATGAGTTGACTCAATCAAACCTACTCCCTCGGTTGACCTTTGACTCATATTTATGGATTTTGTATTGACTAAATAAGTAATTTGAAAATAGATTTAAGTCTTGGTTAATAATAAAATTTGGATTAATGGATTTAACCTTGGGTTTGACACTTAAATTCAAATGAAATAATTTGAGTAAGTTTTGACTAGAGTTGACTTGTCAAACGAGTTGATTGGGTCTCGGGCCCCAAAAACCAAATTTTAAAAGTTGGATCTCTTTTAGGAATTTCGATGTTTTAAGTCTGATTTTGATGACTTTAAGTACTATTTTTGACTTCTTAACCCTGTTCTGACCAGCTAAAGTTGGGGAAGCTTCTAGGACTCGTAGTTCGAGTACATTACTACTTAATTAGTGGAATTTGACCAAGGAAAGGGGAACTTATCTTTAACTTCGGACTCTTGTAGGTAATTATGAGCATGTCTAGTGTACTTCTGAATGCTTTTACTTGATGTTTTACATTGTTTGCCCTAATTGATAATTGCTTTACTTACTAAGTAAATATGACCTGTCTTGACTGACATATCTAAGGATCGTACTAGACTCATGCTAAGCTAACATGTTATATATGTTGCACATGGTGTTCTATTTTAAGTATGTTGCATCCATTCATATTGTTATTGCATACATTTGCAAAGCCCATACACAAGTATCCACGGAAGACCCGAGACGGCAGATGCTGAAAATGGTTGCCCCGACATTCTCACTATTATGTGCTGAAGATCTAAGCGTGTAGATCTTGAAAAGGGTTGCCTCGGCATTACAAATACTATCTATCAATGACCCGAGACGGCATTATCCCACTTAGGTTGCCACGGAGTATCCCCTCACTATATGCATTATCCATATCAGGTGCTTGCAACAGAATTATCATGTTCATCCTTATACTAATCCCAAGTTAGGGATCCTTACTAGGTTTAATAACTCGCCCCAATTTCCTATGGGCCTTCACATGTAGGCATGGACTTTATAAGAACGGCTGATTCATAGCTACAGAGACCACAGGCTTGTCTAGAACATTATTTAATGTATCGCTTGAATTTTCTCATTGTTTTGGGGTCACCAAAGACATATGTTTTATTGTTGTTTTATTATTTTTTTTATTGAATCTTTTATGAACTAGTACCCTGTTTTTGTTGTTTTTACAAACTTCTGATGATTTATTTAATGGAGCATTTATTCAATACATCTTAGTCTTAAAGGTCGTTTTACTTATACATCTAAGGTAAAGGCCTAGATAAGACCATTGTTAGGGTCGGGCCTTTACAACGACCCAGGATCCAATCAATATTCATTAAAATCCGACTTATTCCACTAAAGGCATGTGCTAAACTTTTTCGCACTATAGGATAAGTTATGCCCACGTATATATTGGTTCATCTGTCATGTCATTTTTCACAAGCTTGATCGTAATTCAAGGCTAGGATAAGAGATCTGTTTTACCTCTGTGGTTATATTTTTCTCCTTAAGCGACATTGATTCCTCGAATGAACAAGCTGTTTATATTCTCACTATAAACCAATGTCCTCTAAAACTAATGAGAGGAAGGTACCCTTTGTCTCAAGCCTCGAAATTAGTTCTTAAGGGAACAACTTTACATCTTCTCAATATTAAGAAAGACGAGAATTTATTCTTGTAACATTGCGTTTCCAGCAATTTACTACGACAATCCCCAAATGAGAGGCTTATTGATGCAGCGTTGTTTGGCTGGTCTCACCCATGCATATTAAGGGTGTGTTAAGGACAAAGAGAATGAGAATGATTATGAGAGGAATGAGAATTAGGAGGAGAATGAGAAAATAAGTGATTAATGAGAAGAATGATTACTTGTGTTTGAGGTGAAGGAAATGATTATGGGGAGAATGTTTAATTGTGTTTAGGATCAACAGAATAATAATGTCAAAAACAAAATAATGGGTGAAATGTGAGTAAAAAATAATTATAGAGAATAAAAAGTTGTTAGATTAAAAAAATGTGATTTTTGAAAAAACGTGATTATGAGAGAAGAATTCTCAGTGGCCAAACATCATAATTATCCCGTTTCACATTCTACTCCTTTATTAATGGTGGCTCAACCACATGCTAGCTCATCTTATGTATAAAGAAGTAGAATATTTTTGTTGATTTTTTTTAAAAGGTAACCTACCATTTTTTTTCATGTTAGATTTTATAATTCAAATTTTATTTATTTAAATATGTTTTGTTGTAAAATATGTATTTAACATAATAACTATTATCAACCTATACATTAATATAAATAAGTTAAAACTAAAATTTTAATGATATTTTTACTTCTAAATTTTAGAAAACACTTATATTAAAAAATAATACAAGTAAAACGCACATATAAAATTTCAAAATTAACATATACTAAAAAATTATAAGTTATACCATCGTGTTTTTTGTTAAATGAAATTAATTAACTCTAGTTGAGATTAGTTGAAACTTTTATTAATTAGAACACCAAAAAAATAAAGCTTAACAATTCAACAGCCACCAAGAAAACCCTTAGAATCCTCTTAAACATTGTCATCTCATCCTAGCTCCACCTCTGATGCTTCCATCGAAGCCCTCAAATCACCTACAACCAAGTCTTTTCAACAGCTCGTTGGAGCCACAAAACTCAAGTCATGATGCCTACTCTCAACCATAAGAGGACTTCTTCATAGGGTTTTTCTTTTGAACTATTTGTGTATCTTTGATATTAGATATTATTTTAAAGTTGTTGGTTTATTTTTACAGCATGTAAACCTATACTTGTAATGTCGTAGTCCAACGTTTGGATGAGGATTTGGAATCGGGATCTGGCCTATTAGGGCCTTGGCATTCTCTTGTGACCCGGCAATGTTAACTAACAATAAAGTGCTTCAAAGAATGAAGACTATCTCATAGACCAACACAAGTCTTTTCAGCATGTTTTATTCTCACTCACGTGCATTCTAAGAAAATTTCTAGAAGGTCGCCCAATTTATGACTACTCGAAGCTAAGCACGCTTAATTGTGTGTAACGCCCCCAAATTTTTAGATTGTTTATTTATATAATTAAATTGAAATCCTTTAATTTTAGGTGTTAATTGTTCATTAGAACCTACGGTTTATGAGTTTTATTACATAGGGGCTAAAATTTAATTCTAGCCAAAATGGGGTTAAATAAGCGATTTTAGAAAGTTTAAGGTCGAACGGTAATTATTCAAGAGTTTGTCTTATAAATACTCCATCTTAGAATTGGATTAGGATTTCCAAAACATAGCCTCCTGCCCAAAATTTTGAAATCATGCATTCACTCTTTGCCATGATCCTTGTTGCCGCTAACACCAAAAGAAGTGTGAATTCTTCATCATGTTTTGTCATTTGTGAATCTTTATCATTCATATGGTTCTTCAAAATTAGTTGTTTTCAATCTTAAACCCAGAGTTTAAAATAATTTTCAAGTCAATAAACTCATTTTTTATCATCTTGTTATAGCCAAAAGCTCTAGGAGGATTTATTGGCATTTTTTTAATTCAAGAACCCTTGAATCGTAATGTCCTTGTTCTTTCTTCATCAATCCAATAACCTAGGTAAATATAATCTTCCTTATTGTCTAAATAAAATCCTTTGCTAATTTATTTATGGGGTTTAAAATGAAGAAACATAATATATTTTTCTCTCTCTAATTTGTGGTTGTCGCAAACCGTAGGCGTTCCTAAAACGTTAGTACCGTTTTGCTTCCCATGTTCTATCTTGCCCTATTTTCGTACAATATTTTTGATGTAAATTAATGGAACTTTTGTGATTCTTGATAGGATTGGGAGATTTTCTTGATTCTTCAAGAAATGTTGCCAAATCTAGAAATTCATCTCATTTTAGTGTTTCCTTGTTTCGAGCACTTAGGGTTTGGAATTTTATCATTGTGAATGTTTTTTATCACCAAACAATAGCCAAGAATTTAATAGGAGCTATCGAGAAACCCCCTTCCCATACCTGAGATTGGTTTTTGGCGACTTTATTGATTATTGTACATTGACCATTTGACTAGTTTAGAAATCCTTTGTATATATTGATCCTTCTATATCGGTTGGCCAGAATTGATCATCTTGAACATTAGTCTATTGAATTGACCATAATTGATTAGCGTTGACCGAGTCAACTGAGTTTAACCGAGTCTCGAGTCCAGAAACCTATTTTTCAAAGTTATGTCCCCTTTAGTAGAATCAACCTCCTGAGTCTATTTTTTAGGTTCTTTTAGCAAAATAAGACCTAATTAATTCATTCTTGCATATTTTACCTGTTACGATGCTAGAAAGACCTTTTTTACTTGTTGGGAGCGTTGTATAAGCATTTCAGGTAAGGATTTCTTATCGTGGGTTGTGTGGACCATGTTCAATGTCTTGTCTTACCTTCCTGTGAATATGTGTTGTGATTGATTCTTGTATGAATGTATGTCTGGCTAAACATGTGGATATTTTGGGGTTGTTTGATGATTTGATTATAACAAATATGAACTATGTTATGTGATGCTTCGTGATGATGTGTGATAATCTCTTGTTGTGCAACATGTTGGTTAGACAATTATTGTTGTTTGAAAAGCATGTAGGAATGATGACGATGATATAAATATAAGTTGTTTGTTTTAGTATTGTGATGTGTGCTAATTACCGTTTAGTAGTATGTGATACCAAACGTGTAATTAGGATGTTCGAGGTTTGCATGTGTGCATGTTAATTATTGTTTAGTAGTATGTGATGTCAAACACGTAATTAGGATGTTATATGTTTGCCTGTGTGCAAGTTCATTACTGTGTAGTTGTATGAGACACCGAACAAGTAATTAGAATGTACATATTTGCTTGTTTGTCATGAATGACCAGTTAGTGGTATGAGACGCCAAGTAACTTGCCATGACAGATGTTTGGTCATGAGTTATTCCTAGATAGTTATGTTAGTTTTTCATCATCTAGAGGCAGTATGGGATAGGATGGATCATGTCCCACTCATCGTTGGAGATGAAATGTATTTGCTCCCTTCAATAGCTGAGATGTGATGTAACATGCCACTTCTGGCATAGCCTAGTTTCAAGTCTGCTAGAGCTGGGCCTTAGTCATAGTGTAAGCCTTCTATGGGAGAGTATTTAGCTTCAGGTGATTAGTGCGAACAGGCTGCCATAGTTGTTGCCAAGGGACGACGGTAGTTGTGTTCAGTGTACACCTTTCTCGAGTCTAAGTTTAGGCATGTGTGGACCTGGACTAGTGTAGTCTAGTGCAGGCCTACACACTCTCGGGTTTATAGTAACATGTCGTGTATGTGTACATGCTCTAGGCACAGGGCGGAAGGCTCCCTAGGACAGAAACGTTAGTACAACATTCATTGTTGAGTTTATAGCCATTAGTTGGTTGAGCGCACTCAAGGCCTCACAAATGAAGCATAAGCGTGCTTCGCGAGCCATGTACGTGTTGCGTGTGCCAGCAATATTTGGGTGCGTGCATTAGGGGCCTCACAAGGGAGACATGAGCGTGTCTTCAGGCTATGTAACGTATCTCAGGACCCAGTTAGTGTTGTGCTCGAGATTGGTTGAGCATGTGCTTACTTGTTGGTGTGGCTAGACTGTGTAAATTGTATCTCTAGGGATTGTTATTGGATATATTTATACTCTTATGAATAGTTATTTGGTTTTGAATAAACAGTTTTATTTCAGTTATGTCATTTTAAATTCATGCATGTTAGTATGGATTCCATGTTATAACTGTTTAAAAAAATTTGATCTGTAAATTGTGAGGTTTCTTCGATTGAGCCACCGAAAAGAAAGGTGCACTTTGTTAGTATAGGTCGTACAAATCAATTATCTTAAGTCTTTTAACTTGATTCATTCTTATACTCCTCGCAAACTCAGGTGTCATATACCCACCAGTCCACATCTTACTAGAAGAGGTATCACCATTAGATACTCTTGTAGTCCAAGATTTAGATGAGGTCTTGGAATCCAGATCTGACCACTTTGAGCTCCGACATTCCCGGCCAGCATCCCGACCACGTTAATTAACCTTAAAGTGCTTCTAAGAATGAAGACTATCCCCACAAACCAACACAGGTCCTCTCAACATGTTTTCTCCTAATCTAGTGGTAGGTAGTGCAAATCAATTCTTTTAAACTTTTTATCTCAAGGATCACTCTAAATCCAAACTCGGACGTTACAATACTTTTAGATCTTAGTGATATGATGAATGCTTTAATTATATTTTTCATATAACAATGTTATTATTTTATGATTATTACACTATGTTTCATATAAAAATGTTCTTACTTCAGTTAATATATGAATTTGATTGTGTATTTATGAATGATCTATTTTATCATAGACTCATATTTTGTATGAAAATGCTATTTTAAATATATCTAAAAGATTAAAGGTTTCAAATTAATTCTTCCTAATAAATTTTCTCACATTTACTCATTTTGATTTCAATTATTTTAATAATAATTTTATAGTTTTGGATGGGAGTTGAATTCATAATATGCTTTAATTTTGACAAAGAAATTAAGGAAAAGGGTCAAGGAGAATGTTGAATAGATAAAATAATAAGAATTATCATTAAATTGTATAATTAAATTCAAAAACAATGAAAAATAGATAGTTTGTTAATTATAGGGTTGGAACAATAGTCGGGGATGGATGGGGTTAATTAGCGGCCGCCTCTGCACCTTTCTATTTTCTCACATCCTCTATCATAATGGTTGACTGGAGGTCCCATTGTAAGACATACACCATCTCTGCATCTTGGTTTCCCATCCCCTGCATAAATAGCATCATATGAAAGAGGTGTTTCATTCGTTGCTTTTGCAACAAATGAAAATACGACCATTGTTGTCATCAAAATTGCTAATATTTTGATGCAAACGGCCGCCATTTTGGAATGTGTGTACAAAGATGGATATGTTCTTATTTACTTCTCTATTTTATTTCACCCAATTATTCATCAATTTATACACCTCTCTTGCTTAATTTTACTTCTATTTTTAACCTTTTCTTGTTTTTGTTATGAAATTTGTTGCTATTTAGGGGCATAGGTCGTTTGAGTCTTCCAACTTAATTGAAGGGATGCCATTCTCAAAATTGACAATTTACATAATTGTTTTATCTGCATTAACACAATAAAGAAAATATATAATTGTACAAGTTTATCACGATTGAAATTTGTCCTATGAAGAACTGATAATGTAACTTGTACAAAATATAGCTCAATTTTCATTATTTATTAGTGATTGTTTAACCTTTATCAATTTATTGACATTGTTGTTGAGGCCAATTTTTATTTGCTTTGGGACGCATTGTTTTGACAACAACCAAGAATCAATGAAGTTGGTTATTTAGGCTATGTTCAAAAATCATATATGTTTCATAATTTGTTTAAATTTTAATATTATTTTCTAATAAAGTTAAAGAGATAGAGGGATAACAATAAAAAAAAAAAAAAAAACTTGTAGACTAATGAAAATAACTATTTTTGTTGGTTTAACCTAAAAATAAAAGTTTCTATCGGATCGACCACTACATAAATAAAGAGATCCATATACCAATCATGAGTAGTAGTGATGTTTAGTGAGGCAGAAGCTGGAGCTTCTAGGACGAAGCTGGTCCACTAATGGAGTGGCGAAGGAGGCATACTATACGTAAACTAGATTAGTAACCTCTGAAATACCAAAAAAAAAAAAAAAAATTATATTTTAGTGAACTATTTTATCTATGTGTATGATTGATCCCGTCACGAATTCAATCTTCAAAAGAATTTCTGGTAATATAAAATATAACCATTTTCATGATCATTTTTTTCACCAAATATAGAATACTACCATTTTAATTATCAACCTAATTATTTTTGTTTAGTATTTGCCTATGAATTATTGAAATATCTCAAAAGATAAAAATAAAGTAATGAAAAGATAAAAATAAAGTAAGTAATGAAGTTATTTATTTCATATGTGTTAGATGGTTGAGTAGATTTGAATATTTTTCCAATAATTTTTGTTCACCATAGAATCCAAATGAAATTTTCAACACATTCTTGACTTACTTCTTTTTATTATTATTTTTTTTTCTTGTTGATTTTCAAAGAAATGAGAAAAAAAAAACAAAAAAAACAAACAAGTTGTTTCTGTATTTCCTTATCTACAATTTCATTTCTCTCCTTCATTTTTAAATTTCCTTGAAAAATATTTCCAATACGTATAAAATTAAATCTTTTTGCCGCAACTCATACCCAAATTTTTATAATTATAAGTTTGATTAATTATATTAAAGCCTTCATTTGATTAAGATAGAGAAAAATGAATTTTATTAATAGAAGGAATTTGTGTATTGGTTGATGTCGAAAAATGGTCAACGGATATCCACGGTAAGAATTTGTTTAGCTGAGGACGGAAAAGCCTGCAAAAAAGCGAAAATTAGGACACACCGGTGTGGTGTGAGCCATAGGGTCTCCGATTTCTAAGTAATGAAATTTAGGGGATAATTTAGAATTCTAGGAATGACTCAAGAATACATAGCTTAGATCCGTCCCTCGAACTGAAAAATGACGTGACTCTTATAGCAGTCTGTCTTGTAATCGCTGCAGCTCACTTATGGCGATATAATGGCCGGCCGTTAGAAACGTCCGTCATTAAGCCGGATATGAATTCCGGTGTAACTCTTGACCGTTACCCTTTGGAGGTGTAACGGTCTTGACTCTGAGTTTCTTGGACTCGGTCCACCCTTCAGAGAGTCCTGACCTACCCGTTGAAACGAGCAACGCCGTGGGGTGAAGCGCCTCCATACGTTACTTGGACTCGGTCGACTCTTCGAAGAGTCCTCACCTCCACGGCCAATCCACTTGGATTGACCTACTCATTGTAACGGGTAATGCCACGGGGTGTAGCACCTCCAAACGTTACTTGGACTCGGTCGACTCTTTGGAGAGTCCTGACCTCCACGGTCAATCCACTCGGATTGACCTACTCATTAACGGGCGACGCCACAGGGTGCAGTGCCTCCAAACGTTAGTTGAACTCGGTCGACTTTTCGGAGAGTCCTAACCTCCACGGACAATCCATTCGGATTAACCTACTCGTTGTAACGGGTGACGACACATGGTGCAATGCCTTTAAACGTTAACTATTCGGAGAGTCCTTACCTACTCGTTGCCGGACCCGAGAAGGGTGAGAATAAAATTATATATACAAGCTCTAGATACAAGCTCTAGAATAAAATTAATTAATACCATAAATATATATTGAATTCGAAATTAACATATATTAAAAATTTATAAGTTATACCAACATGTTTTGTTTTTAAAAGAAATTAATAAAATTGAGATTAGTTAAAACTTTTATTAGTGATAATGCCAAACAAAAAAAAAAAAAAGTGTAATAATTCATAATTTTGAAAAATTAAATAGTTAAAATTTTTTGCTATTTATCTCATAAAATTATTATCATGAGTTATAATCATCCCTCTTCAAACTCTAGTACATGGAGAAAGTAGCCCATTCCAATCTTGTCACGGGGGGTTTGTACTTCCCTGGCCTCCAACCATCAACCGCCTTCAAGAAAACTCTTAGAAAGCTCTCAGACATTGCCATCTCATCCTAGCTCCACCTTCGATGCTTTCTTCAAAGCCCTCAAATCACCTACAACCAAGTTTTTTCAAAAGTTCTTGGAGCCACAAAACTCACGTCATGATGCCTACCACATTAACTAACAACGAACATAAGTCCTCATCTTTTGTCCTCATTCAAAGATCTTTCTTGTTCAAATGTGAATCCGGTTTATTCATGGACTAAACTCGGGCTTTACAATGCTTTTAGGTCTTAGTGATATAATGAATGCTTTAATTATATTTTTCATACCACAATGTTATGATAATGATAACATTGTGTTTCATATAAAAATGTTCATAATTACTTATTATTATATGAATTTGATTGTCTATTTATGAATCGTCTATTTTATCCTAATCTGAATGGTCTACTTTTCAGTCACATTTTGTATTAGACTACTATTTTAAATATATCTAAAAGATTAAAGGTTTCAAATTAATCCTTCCTGATCAATTTTCTCACATTTACTCATTCTGATTTCAATTATTTTAACAATAATTTTACAGTTTTGGATGGGAGTTGAATTTATAATATGCTTTAATTTTGACCAAGAGTTTAAGGAAAATGGTCGAGGAGAATATTGAATAGATAAAATAATAAGAATTATCATTAAAATGGAGTAATTAAATTTGGAAACAATGAAAAATAGATAGTTTGTTAATTATAGGGTTAGAGAAGGAACAATAGTGGGGATGGATGGGGTTAATTAGCGGCCGCTTCTGCACCTTTCTATTTTCTCACATCC
>JBBMEG010023021.1:3032-25386 GCA_037832605.1 Cyclanthera cordifolia | reverse complement strand
TTGGGGAAATGGTCGGCGGCTGGCAAAATTATAACCTAATGATTTTAGGTTTTTTGGCTGTATTTATAAGGACAAAACCCCTAAAAAATTACTAAAATGCCCCTGGGGCTAAAAATGACCAAAATACCCCTCGTTTCCGAATTTAAATTTTACAAGCCCCGAGCAAAATACCTTAATACTTAAAATAAAACAAAATTAAATAAGACACCACTTCCAGTAAGTTAAAAGAATTACGAAACTAACCTTGCTAATTTCTCGGCTAAAAACCGGGCTGTTACATGGTTATACTGATCCAAGTTAGGGACCGTTACTGAGTTTTCGCGAACTCAACCTTTCCATTGTGAATTTTCACAAGTACGCACGATCTTTACAAGGATGGCTAATCTGGAGTTGAGAGAACCATGGACTTGTGTCTTTACCATTTAACATCATTTCCTTTTAACATAGATTTAATGATAGAGACATGTGACTGTTTTACATTGATTACTATATTTATGATTTTGATTTTGGTACCTGCCTTATTTAGTAATTATAAAAAAACTATGATTTTCTTTCAATATAAGTACTATTCAACATGTCTCTAGGGTTTTAAAGGTCGATTTCTTCATGCATCAAGGGTAGAGGCCTAAATGGGACCCTAGTCTTGGTTGAGCCATTATAGTGGTGCCTTTAATAGTAACATAATGCGAAAGAGAAGGCGAGGACGTTAATTAAGGAGAATGTTCTTTGCTTGATCACACGCTTTGATACTGTATAAATGAATAAGGCCATCATAGACAAGTTTAGTAATGCAAATTTTATTCTCAAAACTCTACTCTTTTATCTAAACTTAAATCTAGACACAAGTGTTGTCTCAAAGAAGTTCAATTCAAGAGCTTGTTGATCAAGAACAAAGCCTGAAGGTTAGACCTAAAACGCTAATATACAAGAATATAAGGTTGAATAAAGGCAGTGCACCCAAAGTAAAAACAGTTCAGACTAAGAAGGATGAAAAATGTTTCCATTGTCACAAGCTTGGCCATTGAAAAAGAAATTATCCTAAGTACAAAGAAGTGAAGAAGAATGACAAGAAAGGTAAATTGAATTTACCTAGACTTAAGTCTTGTTTAGTAGGAGAATCTTTCAACTCATAGATAATTAATTCGGGAGGCACTAAACATATGTCTTCTTCATTTAAGGGAAGTGACTATTGGGAGCAGTTAGTTACTAGGATATATCGGCCAAATTCGAAAATCCCAAATTTTGTTCAACTCTTAGGGAAATGAGTGAAATTTGAATTCGTTATTTTAAATTGGGAAGGAAAATCTTGGATTTTTTTTTTTCAATATCTTTTATTATTAGATATTTAAAGATATTATATTTTTTCTAATTTAAAGATTCACTTTTCTACTATAAATTAAGATTTGGGAGGTTTCCATTCTCACCCACTCAGTTGAGAGTAACCTTATTCTCAAATTGAGAAACATTCTAAAAACTGAGCCATCTTTTTTCTCCCGAGTCAAAACTCTTTCCAACTTCTTTTCTCTACGAAGCTTCCCACCAAGCATCTAGTGTAGTGTTGTAGATGTAGTCTAGAAGATTGGATGATTCAATCAAGAAGGTTTCAAGAGATTTGTTCGTGACCTTCCCTACATAAAGATCCGCCAGAATAATTCAAAGGTCTTTATGCTTTTCCAAGAATGATTAATCACCTAGGAGTTAGATGTAGATTAATCAATGAATAATTAATTTGATTAATTATTTCTAAGTTTTTATAATTACATACATGCTTACCCCATAATTGATTGATTGAAAATTGATGATTGAATGAGTATTCTAGATTCAAATAGTTTCATGGGAGAGTAGGCATTTAAATGAGAATATGATTTATTGCATTAATTAAATTAATTGAAATAAGCTCAATGAAAATTATTCAAGTTTGGGTTTAAACCCATTCCAAACTCCCACTCTCTGAAACAATGTTTACATATCCACTCAAAAGAAACACCTCTTGCCTTACACCTTGATTTAACCTATCTCTTATCAAACATCACCACTCTCTCGCCTTGGTCTTGAAAATTGGGCCTCCTTCTCCCCATGGCCTTCTCCCTCTTTTCTTTTAATAAATCACCATTAACGGTGGATCTTTTTTTTCTTCAACTCTGGTGGTTTTCATAATCATCGGTGATCAACATGAGCCACCCGCGTAGAAACAAGCCACCGCCCAGTTGCTAGAGGTCGTCTGCCTCGAGGACCAGCGATGTCCTCACTTGTTCTTCGCATGAATCCGCCAAGGTGAACCCCTTTTGTGAGTTTTAATATGGTGTTCTTGTTGTTTTGTTGTCATGTGGCCAAGTTGAAGAACATGATTAATGTTGACTTTGAATAAAACTATAAAACCCATATGAGAAGAGGTCTATTATTGATAGGAGAAGAGTGATTGTTGAAAGCTTGAGACCTTGTTGAACTTCATTGTTGTAGCTTGCTCATTTTGTTGTGTTGTTGTGGTTATTGTTTATAAGAATCTATGAATAAACTTAATTATGTAAAACCCAATGCTAACGCTTGTGGAGAATTTAACCTTTAAATGTATTAAAATCGTAGATGTGAGTTATGAAGTTTTTGAAATTTGCCATTTTTAAAGTGGAGTTTTTGTAGACCTTAATTAGATTTTGACCCCTTGACTATTTTGTCTTATTTGTAAAAGGTTAAAGCTTGTAGTTACTGGTCCATTGGTTTAACTCATGATGTGTTGTTAACTAAGATAATACTTAGCTATTTGTTGTATTTTAACCATTCTAGTTGGCCACATGACTCATCCATGTAGGATTGATTGTATGGTTGACTATTTGAAAAAACTTTGTATAGAATTCGTTATACATGATTGAATTCCCATATTGATTGAGTCTTGTTATTGAGTTGTATTATGAATCTATGTAAGTAAGCATGCTAATTGCTACACATGATGTGCTGGTCATTATACTGTTATGCTTATTAGTAAGTTGTCATGTTCAACTGTATTTTTACTGCATCATCATATAACCTGATAGGTAATTTTGTTATATGTGATACCTAGGCATGCATCATGTTCTACTTAAGATCCAGAAGGTAATCTTTCTTAATTAAGTTTTTTTAATGAAAACTTTGTATGCATGAATTCCTGTTGAGTTTAGTTACTAAAAGTGTGCACGCATATGACTGATGTGTGGTTGATTGTGAGTCCCTTATTGATAGCATGTCAAGAATCTTTTTTGTATACATGCTTTTATTCTCTGATTAACCTGTAGGAGAGATAACAGTATGTGTATCCATCAGTAAGAGTGTCCCTTTGACACTTGTTAGTAGAGTTAGTTGCTGATACTTAGGGATTAGCAATGGTGCGTGTCTGCATCGCTTTGGGAGTTCTTGCATCAGTAGAAGAATCTCGATGCGCTTAGAAGCGATGGTGTTGTGGGCAGATCCCTAAAAGGACTATGAGGAGCCATGCCCCTTAAAATTTTTGGATTTAGTATGTAGTTTGTAGTTCAAAATTTTATTAAATATAAAAAAATGTCCATTGTATAGTTTACTTATTTTTTTAATATACATAGCTTATGGCTTAAATTGGCTCCAATATTTTCTATTAGTACAAGTTTCATCCATTTTGTTGTTACAATTTTATTCTTTTATATTTATCAACTAAATTTAATAATTGATTTTATAGAAAGCTAATATGTTATATTGTTGAAATTTAAAGAACATATTAAATATTGGATTGAAACTTTGAGATATGTTAATTTAGGATTGTGAAGTGAAACTTTTGATATTTGAAAATAACTTTTTGTATATCTTTCTTATTTCTTGTAAACCATGAAATCAAAGTTTTGCTTTCTTATACTCGAGATATTAGAAAATAATTTTTTAATATATTTATAAAATATAATTTTTTTTATCATCAATCATCATAACTTTTTTATAGACTAAACTATCCCGAAATAACCCAACAAGGCAAAAACCCCTCGAGCGTCGGCCAAAGGATGTCGGGAGTCCCTGATGGTCAGCCAAAGTAAGCTGAGACCCCCGGGGGTCAGCCAAAGGCTACTGAAAGTCCTCGGGGGTCAACCAAAGCAGGCTAGGACTCGGGATTGGCCAAACGGTGCAGGGATTACCCGAAGGTCGGCCAAATTAGGTTGCGACCCCCAGAGGTCGGAAAAAGGATGTCGGGAGTCCTCGGAGGTCGGCTAAAGTAGGGTGGAACCCTCGAAGGTTGGCCAAAGTTGGCCACAACCCCCCGAGGGTAATACAGAGTAGGTTAGGACTGCCTAAGGGTCTACCAAAGTAGATCAGGACCCTTCGGGGGTCGGCCAAGCTCATTCCGACCTCCCAGAGGTCAGCCAAGGGAAGCCACAACCCTCAAGGGGTCGGCCAAGCCCATTCCAACCCTCTATGGGTCGGCCAAAAAAGGTCCAGACCTTCCAAAGTTAGCCAAGGGAGGTCAAAAACCCTAAGGGGTTGGCCAAGCCATTCCAACCCCTAGAGGGTCAACCAAGCCTATTCTAACCTCCTGAGGGCCGGTCATGGCGGCAATGCCCCACTTAGGGGTTGGCTTAGGCGAATTCGACCATCTCTAGGGCCGGTAGAGTAAGTTTGACCCCCCCTCCCGTCTCAAGGGTCGACCCTGGAGGTCAGGACTCTTTTCCAAGAGTCAGTCAAACCTAAGTAATGACTAGATCCGCGGATAACGGCCAGAAATTACGCAAAGAGGGTTAGGACCCCCCTTTAGGATCGAGTGGAAGTGAGGACTCGTAAGGGTTTACCGAGACTAAAGATGACCTCTAAGGACAATTGGTAGAGTAGGCAGAAACCCACAGGGTTTGCCATGGAGGTTAGGACTCCCCCATGGACGAGTCGACCAAGTCCAAGTAACCTCTATGACCATTGTGCCGTAAGGTAGCAATGACTGAGCGTTACAACGAGTAGTCATAGTTCCCTCAAGAATGGGTCGTGGAGGTCAGTACTCTCCCCGAAGAGTCAATTGAGTGCAAAGTAACATCGAATCCACTGATAACGACCAGGAGTTACGTCGAGAGGGCCATGACCCCCTTTAGGGGTGAGTCGTAGAACTGAGGACCGGTAAGGGTTGGCTGAGACCTTAACTGACCTCTAAAGAGATCAATCGAGTGGGCCAACTCTAATAGGGCCAGCTGTGGAGGTTAGAAATCTCTTGTGGATGAGTTAACAAAGTCTAAGTAACTTTTTGGGAACGTTGCACCCGTTAGGTGCAGCGTCCTAGAGTTACGCCGAGAAAACCAAACCATAAAGTGTTGGCTATGGAGGTGAGAACCTGCAAAGGTTGACCAAGTCCAAGTAACTTTTAAGTGAAAACCATAAAACCTCAAAGGGTAACAATCAGGAGTTACGTCGATATTCATTCCCAGTTTAATGGCCGACGATTCTAACGGTTGACCATTCGGTTACAAGATCGGCTGCTGTAAGAAGTCAGGCCATTTCTCCATTGAGATCCAAGTTGAACTACACTAACAATCCTTGTAATTCGTTCTAAGTTCTAAAAGCTACCTCTAAATTACTCTCATAAACTCTTATTGACTTAGGCATTGGAGGCCTTGTGGTTGACACCACACCGGTGTGCCTAATTTTATTCTTTTTTGCAGGCTTCTCGTCCTTAATAAAAAAAATTGTACCGTTGGTTCTACTTGACCATTTTTTGGCATCAACTGTTGGTGCCGTTTGTGGGGACGTATAATGTTCTACCCAAAAAGCTTAATCTTTACATTCTTTCTACAAAAAATGTGAGATGTTGAGAATGACAACTACCAATGTGTCGATGGAGAGTCGGATGTTGAGCATACTCCAAGGAGAGTTGCCACAAGAGGACATGGTGTCGCTCATGTCTAGAACCACCCGGATCTTGAGGGTGGAATAACTAGGTAAGAATCGGAGCACGCCAATCCGAAGTTCATGACTTTTGAAGAACAAGTGCAAGGGATGGCAGAGAACTTGAGTCGTCTAATAGAGCTACTACAACAGCTGCCTCCAGCTCAGCTGCCATTGTCTAAAATCAGCGAGCACCGCATGAGGCAACGAGGCGACGATCTACCAAGCTATGGAGGCTCTGAGAGAGGTTCCTTTCTGACATCAAGGACTAGTCGAAAAAATTCAATGAGACGGTAATGATCGGAGGAAGGAACACTCGGTTGATCAAAGAATTGGTTCCCAAGTTGTAAGAGACTCTAGAACAAAATCAGTCAGGAGCAATCAGTCGTGGAGCACCTCTTAATGGTCCTCCACCCAGCACCCTTCAAAGACCTCAAGTGGCTATGAGACGAGATTAGACTTAGGGACGAATCTAAGAGACGTGATCAACTAGTGCCAAAGGGAAGTAGCATCTGTCGGAAGAGTCCGTCCCAGCAAAATTCAAGCTTCCAACCATCAAGGCATATGACGAGTCTAAGGAACACCTAGATTCTTAACGGGCATGGATAAAACTCCATGAAGTTCAAGATACAATCAAGTATCGAACGTTCTTATTTTAGGCTCACAAGACTAGCTTGAAGATGGTGCACGCAGCTCAAACGAAAGTCCATTGCCTCATTCACGGAGCTAGCCATAGCTTTTGTCACATTATTCTTGGGTGGGCGAGATCAAAAGAAGTTGGTCACCATCACATATGTCGAGCTGCTGACTCGAACGCAAAAATACATAAGCACTAGGGAGCTAGTCAACTCCTAAGGAGGCATGGAAGGAAAACGCTCCATTTAGGAGAGAGAGAAGCCAAAAAGCCACCGGGAGTCTGATTACAAGGAGTCACAAAAGCGGAGGGCGAAGAAACACCCAACAAAGAAAGAGAAGACCGACAAAAAAGGGATGTCACCCAATTAATTTGAGAAATACACTTCAAAAATGGTTTTAGTAGAACAAATCTTAATGAATGCTCAAGACCAGGTGGTGTTGAGGTGGCCGAGCAAGATTAAGGCAGAGACCAACAAGCGAAATAAGGGCAAGTACTGCCCATTTCACAAAGATAACAGTGATGAGACCTCAGACTTTTATGATCTGAAGAAGTTCATAGAATCTCTCAATCGAAGCGCACACTGAACCAGTTCGTTAAATAAAGTGAAAAAGTGTTCGAGTCCACTAATAAGAAAATGGGTGGCGAAAGTTCTCACCACCTAAAGAAATTCGCACCATCATTTGAGAACGTGTAGAAGGCAGATGTAACAAAAGCTGAGATGACAGAGTAACGGAGAAGTCCCCCACTCTAATGGGATTAGATCGAATTTGTAGAGGTACAAAATAAGTACGTAGGTCCAAAAATTCCAACACTGGCACCTTAGCAAAGTTAGCTGCTGCTTACGAGAAAGAAGTAGGCAGGAACTAGTGCTAGGTGAGGTTGTTCAAGAGACAGGACCTGAGATCAGTCCTTCAACATAAACCTAACCTTACTAAAGAAGTTGTAAAAGTCAAAGTCCATTTGAGATATACGTTACCCTAAATGGCATCCCAACCAAGAAGCTCGACGTCTAAAGTTCAACGCCTCCAAGTAGATGGTGCAGGGTGACAAGCTGCATAGGAGGTGTAACAACGCAATCCATAACCGATAGGTTATACCACGAGGGTTACTAATGCATGAAAATTTATAGAAAATTTTGGCAGAGTTTTCCCTAAAATATGGGAAATAGATACCTGCAAAACCTATAAATCAGAGCCTGGATATTTCAAAATCATTTAAAACGACCTTGCTAGTATAAATCAAAGCATTCAAGCTATCCAGGCAGTCAAATAGTTTAAACACAAATATTAATCTCGAGATCTCGGTTCCATAACTAAAACATTTTAAAATGAAGTTATTACAATAGTTCGTATAGGAAGAGGTGCATTAAGACTATAAACAACTACTTTAAAACTAGACGTAATGAACACATTCCCCTTTTGGTCTATCCTCATATGCCTCGATCATCCATTCTGGTGCGTACCTAAAAGTATGATTTTGTATCCATAGCCAACATAAAACAAAGGGGTGAGTCTATGAGAACTGAGTAAGAAACCCCGCGCGGGGTGCACGCAGCATATAAGAACAGAACAATCATAAATCATAAGTCTATGAATAACATGTACAAACGAATGGGAATACGTCCCGACTCTCGGGTATCTGTGCCGCTCGTTCCAAAACTCGTGGCAGTACTTGAAGAGTCTAACTAGCCGATACTGATAAACTCTAAAGTCACTACCTGACCCTTTCTAGGTACAATAAAGCACCTAGACGCAAGGGCTATCAACTAGAGTCGTCCGGGCTATTATGGGTCCCTCCGACACAAATGGGTCAATCTAAACACATCAGATACCACACACAGAGCCAAGCCGAGAGCGATCAAACCTGCTGGGCTCACTTTTGCCTTAGCAATTTCTACTGCTCACTGCCTAGAGAGTTGCCCAACCTGCTAGCACGGCACCCACTTATGCCTTAGAAATTTTGGCTGCTCACTACCTAGCAAGTTCTAACTCCAACTCACGCGATAAGGGATCTCCGTCGAATAACTGATTCCCCTATCACACCCTATGCATCTAAGATAACTCAGTTATGCTACATGTAAGGACAACTAGGTCCCCAACAAATGCCATAAGACCCGAAAAGCCATTACACGACCATATCGCATAAAACGGAGTACCTTAATAAGTGGGTACAAGCTATAAAGTCGCTCGGGCGCCTCATTGGGTATGTTCGGCGTGAGTGAGGCAAACAAGAACCAATCAAGTTTACCTACAGTACTAAGCCAGCTGATAGCTCATGCAGTTGTACGTGCAGGTATCTGTCCAAGCTTTAGCAGATACGCTAGCCGAAGCATGAATCACACTTCTACTTGATAGTTTACAACTCGTACAGGCTATGGTGCTCGGACTGCGCTGTAGTTAAAAGTAGACCCAATAGTATTTCGAGAAGCTCTTAGGTATCAGAAAGAACTATGGGAACCTCTACACGTCTAAAAGACCTTATGGTCAGACCCGATGGTCACGCATCGCTCTAGGGGTGGTTGTAATCCATTCTTCCATAAGCACAATCTTTTACATCTGACTACCTCTGTCCGTCAGAGAACGTTGTCGCATTCGGCCACCCCGATGGGTCATTCCCGACGTGCCACATAGCAGCAGACCCTATGGTCTGTTGTAACCACCCTATGGCGGAGCAAAGCCATGTCAAGGCCATCTGGCCGACATGCTTAGACTATCAAGGAAAGGGACTCGAAGCTCACCTCAACACACAATGCATGCAACGACCCTATAATCTATTGCAAATGTACATAATAGGAGAAAGACGCATTATAAGCAATCTACCTACTTATTCGTCTGCGACTTAGTACATAAGAACATATCACCACGATAACATGCTACACAGTGTATCCATATAGATCATGCTACAACACTACATAATCATATTCAGCACACAAGTATCAGGAATCAAAACTACCATCCTTTATACATGAACATAAATCAACAAGGAACTATACATGCATCTAACCAGCCAAACAGGAGCAATATAAAGTTTGAAATATACGAATGCACATTAACAAATATGAGATTGGTTTAAGAAAAACAATTCTGGTTAGGGTCTCTTACCCTTGGTTCTATTAGAACCAACTACTAGGTTTTAGTCCAGACGGGCATTCTTGCTAATCCTTGAACCTACAAGCTCCAAGTAAACAATAAAAACAATCAGCATATATGAAAACAATACCAGAGACAACAAGAGCTTAAGGATTCGGAGGTACCACAAACACTTAGACAACCTGAGCTACAAACCTCAATTCAATTTGATAAAAGCTCTCGCATAAACGCTTCTACACCTTATAAACAAAACCCCTACAACCAGCTTGGACTATTTTCAATTCACCTTGCACAAACGGGTATGGGCACAAGAAGTGGATCGAATATCCAACGAGCGGCACGGGTAATCGAGAAACTCCAGAGATTTGGCGAGTACAGGACTTAACTTCACAGATCTGGTCGGATCTAGGAAGCGTGGTGAAGAGCAATGTCAGGCTTAGAAACCGCGTGGTTCGAGTCTGAGTTCAGAAGGAGAGATCGATTTAGGTGCGACATCCTGGTTTAGATCTGTCTCGCTTTCACTACGTCACTCCGAACACCTTCGAACGATGCTAATTTTTCAATAGGAGACTCAAAGATCGCGAGGGAGAATGAGAGAAGACGAACACGAGAGACGAATCGAGTAGGAGAGAGAACAGAGATGAGCAAGAGAGACAAAATCGGAGAGAACTTCAACGACGATGCTAGTTGTAGCTTGGAGAGAACGAGCTATGGAGAATCGCGTCTGAACTCGCGATCAAGGAAGGAGTTTTGCGAGAGGGAGAAGACAAAGATAAAGAGAGAGATGGCCTGCGAGAGAGAGAGAGATATTAGGGCTCAAATATTGCTTATTTGCAATTTGGCCCTTCTTCTTTAATAATCTAGAATTAAACCACAAACTTGCTAAAGGCCTCCCATTTTTAACTTAATCCTTAACATTTCAATCCAACAAAGAGTAAAACCTACAAAACCAAAGAATAACTATTGAATTACTTGCAAAGACCTAGCTTCTATAATTAATTTACTCTTCAATAAGGCTTGTTTGGGTGGTTTGACACAGGACGGGTATTTTTTACCTCTTCTCGAATGCTAGAATTCTAGCAAGGCCACCTACTCAAGCCAACAAGATGATCTAGGTCTACATCTACATCCACTTATCGATATCCGAATTCTCTTCCTGAAAGTCCCAGAGCTGATGAAATGGCTATGTGGAGCAAAGTAAGCTTTTGCGTCTATATAAGTCTGCAAAAATCTCATTCAATTCATCACCTAGGAAGGAAAACAGAAAAGTAAGATTTGACAGCTATATGTAAAAAGTACATGAAGACGTGTGTAGCAACCATGAATGGGCAAAGTCCGTAGCCAAAAACTTAATAAGGTAGGCGTACTTTTGGCCGACCATGGCTGAATACTCCAAGTAGAATGCACAGTCGTGTGATAAGTGCCAAAGATTTATAACCATGGCCTTTTACATTGTAGGGGTATACCTAATAGGACCCTTAACGATCGAGCGAGGGAAAGTCAACTTCGTGGTACTATCAGTTGATGACTTCACCTTGTGGGCAGAAGATGAGGCATATGCGACTATCGCAGAAAAGAAGTTTTGCTCTAAGCTGGAGATCTAACATCATTTCTCATTGCCAGCTCAACATTAAGCCAGTGGTCAAGTGAAGGCAGTCAACAATATCACCAGAAAGAATCTCAAGAGCAAGCTCGAAAGCTTGGAAGGGTCATGGTCCAAAGAGCCCCCACAAACATTATGGGCGCATCGCACCACACCTAGAACTTCAATGAACAAGACACCATGCTTTTTAGCATTTGGGGCAAAAGCAGTAACCCTAGTCGAGATATACCTCTCATCCCTCATATTTACTCTTTTAACACATAACAAAATGACTAATAACTATGAAGGAGTTTGGATCTCCTAGAAGAAAGAAGAGGTACAACCCAACTAAAGATAACAAGAGTTCGATAATGTAGTCCATGGGCCACGTTGGAAAAAACCTTGCGAGGTCACCAAAGTCGCCTGCCCATGCACCCATTACCTAGAAGACAAGGAATTGAATAAGATCCTTCATCCTCTAAATGCGACACACTTGAAAAAGTACTTTCAATAGAATGTAATTCAAGTTACTAATAGATGTCGGCAAAAAAAATTGTTTTCTATTATATTAGAGGCTATCTTAATTTAAACTCAAGTATATTGATGTTATCATAATTTAATAAGCTTAAATTAGGGGTAAGCAAGAGGAGAAATGAGCAATAATAAAAAAGCTAGCATTCAAAAATTCAATTCCGAGTTACAACCATAAGAAAAAGTAAGTACTCAACTAACAACAAGGTAAAGTACTTAAAAAATGTTCTACTTCAAAAACTAAAAGGAGTACAACAAGAAAGAATGATCATAAAGGGCCTCTAGCACTGCGTCCGCTAGAAGTTGGCCTATTGAGTCTTGCTTTGGCGGGATCTATCCTAGCTAGAAGAGCTCGAACTAGGGTGTCACTTTTAGGCACACCTTGGATGATGTGAAAATCATAGCAAGAAGCTTGTGTCGAATCACTGGGACGTCTCGACTCAAAGGCTGGCAGAGAAGAATCAGAAACTTTTTCAGCAATAGTTGTGTAAAGAGTCCTCAAGAGAGGAAGAAGATTGACATAGCTAACTCCCTCCTGGATTTGGTCCAGTGCCTAACCATTAATAATCTCTCCACCATTGTTTTCTAAAAACACAAAGGTAGGAGAGCCTTTCACGAAAAAGGCTAAGTAAAAGTCATTTTTTAGCAGAAGCCAACTCTAGGCAAAAGGAAGCGATTGTAAATAATTCCTTCAGGCGTGTACGAGCAGTAAGACTTTGGGCCGCTTTGGTAGAAGTTTGAGGGTCAGTTAAAGCATCCTCAAAAAAATGTCGAGCTTCTCAAGCCTAAGGCAGTTCTCACTTAAATGGATTGAAGCTGGAAGACCATAAGTGCGGGTATGGCGCAAGTCTTCAGAAAGGTTGCTATGAAGCTGAGGCAAAGTGCATAAAAGCCTGGAAAAAAAAAGGTAAAAGGTTACTCTACATACTTAAACAAACGAATAGCTAAATAGAAGGTTATCAAGTATACCTCGTGCATTAAGCGAGCCCTGTCTTTTAAGACCTAGGAGGCGTCTCCAGAGGAAAGGGCACGGAAGAGGGATAGGCTAGAAGCTAGAGTCATTTCCTTTACTAGGTCCAAATTTGGACGGTACGGTCCTGACAATAAATAAGGGTCAGACCCAGGAAAAATGCCTCATAAGGGCATTCGAGGCATACAAGAACTAGCCCAAACTAGAGAAGAAGCATGATCAGGTGTAAAGCTTGGTCCATCAAACTTTAATAAAGGGAATGCCTCCATTCTCACCAACTGGAAATGGGCAACCCCCTGAAATAAGGTCCACAGTGTCATTAGTGGGAGGCCTAAAAATTGGGTGGGAGGACTGGCGAGTCACGTCGTCAAATGCACGCCTCAATGAAGATTCATAATCCATACCGACTAAACACAAGTAAACAAGACGCTAGACGACACTAACATCATCCAAGGTGCATAAATCTAAGTTGTTGAGTAGCATACCTGGAACGGATCCATCATGTGGGATGGATGATTCAAAGTCTGAGTTATAAGGTACAACGGACTCTAAAAGAAGGCTATAAAGCGCCAAGAACTCAGTGGTCAAATACTGAGCGTTACGGGTAACCTCACCGAGATTAGTCATCACAAGGTCATAGAACTTCAACACCCGAGAGCGAGGGCTCAACTTCATGTACATTGGAAACAGTGTCAAAGCGTAAGCACAATGCAAAAGGCATGAATACAAAGACGATAAAAAAGACATACCATATGTTCCGAGGAAGTCGAAACAACCATTAAGGTCTCGGTACCAAAAGCTGACCAAGGCCCCCCCCCCCAAAGAACCATTTTTCTTTTCACCATTTCTGAAAGTTGGGGCATATTACAATGGGAGAAATTTACTCTGGGGTGTGAGGTAACGTCCTATAGTCACATTAGAATGTTGACAGAAGCGGTACAAAGAGAGAAGATCCCTTGCGCTAAAAAGATCCTCGAAGCGGGTGTAAGTCCAAAAGTTGTGAACTCCAAAAAAGACGTTTCAAGAAGGGATGAGGTATTGGGTCCTATATTTTTCCAACTTTGTTTGGGTCAAGGTGGAAGCAACCAATTGAGATCGATACCTTACCATTAGAGCCTTGAACGATGAGGCTAAGTATGATGCAACTCAGTCTCGTAGTCAACAAAAGGGTCCATGGTCAAAAAGCAAAGAAGTAGCTATAAATAAGCAAGAATTCATAAAACACTAAAAATGGAGCAAGTCTATGCAAAGAAAGCCTAAATAGCCTAGAAGTTTGAAAAGGTGCTTAAATTAGTAAGTCTCTACAAAGAGAGCCTAAGTAGCCTAAAAATTCGTAAAAAGATGCTTAAAAACAGGCAAGTCTTTACAAAGAGAGCCTATTAAGTTTGCAAAAGAGAGCCTAATTAGCTTAAAGCTCAAAGAAAGAGTCAAATAATAATGAGTCTCTGAAAAAGGGAGCCTACTTAGCCGAAAAGTGCCTAAAGGGTACTGAGTCTTTGCAAAGACAGCCTACTTCCCCAAAATTTTGAAAAGAATGCCTAAAAGAGTGACACTTTAAAAAAAGAGTCTACTTAGCCGCAATTTCGAAAATGTGCCCATAAGAGGTGAAACTCTGAAAAGAGAACCTACTTGGTCAAAATTTTGAAAAAGACTAAAAAATTGCAAGTCTCTAAAAATGAGAACCTTCTTAACACGCAAAATACTCTTCAAATTTTGGCAACAAAATATGCCAAAAAATAAAGAGTTGGGGTAATGTTAAAGGAATATCCCGAAATATCTAAACAAGGCCAAACACCTCGTGGACTGGCCAAATGATGTCGGGAGTCCCCGAGGATCGAAAAAAGTAGGTTGGAACCCCTCGGGGGTCTACTAAAGGGCGCCAGGGTTTCCCGAGGGCCCTCTAAAGTAGGTCTAGCCCCCAAGGGTCTGTCAAAGGGTGAAGGAAGTCCTCGAGGGTTGGCCAAAGTAGGTCGGGTCCCCCGGAAGTCGGTCAAATAGTGAATAAAGTCCCCGAAGGTTGGCAAAAGTAGGTCGAGAACCCCCGATTGTAGACCAAAGGATGTCACAAGTCCCCGGTGGTTGACTAAAGTATGCCGAGACCCACCGAGGGTCGGCCAAAGTAGGTTGGGACCCCTGAGGGTCGGCCAAGGTCGGCCAAAGGGTGTCGGATATCACGGTCGTACTTTGTTAAGCGATGGAGTGAACGTGTTCGGCCCGTTCTAACTTATGAATAGGCTTTATAGGAAAATTTTGTTGGCAAGAACGGTCACTCTTAGGAATCTTCATCTCGGGTCTCGAGAAAAATATTTTGAAAAAAATATTTTAGAAAACATTTTGATAGGATATATGTCGCGAGCAGTTTAGTGAAATTAAGACCAAAGCTTTTAACATATAACTTGTTGGGAGTTCACTACCCCCATTTAGTACATTTTGGCACATTTTTGATATGGTAGGCTTGTAAATCAAAATGGCGAGAAGTTATACTGGGTGTCACGACACACAAAAAGACAAGGGCCAACGGCGAAGGACATAAGAAAAGGCTACACTAGAAAGCATGATGATGAGGGGTTGCGTAGGCATGCGGCCATGGACAACAAGCTTTGGACAAGCATATATAAGGTGTCAAGGCATACGGCCATGAACAGCCATAGGCAACACCTCCTAGACAAGCCCTGGACAAGCATGACCATGACATCCTCCCCACTTAATAGGTTGACGTCTCTGTCAACCGACTATTCTCAAAAGCAACAATTTGGGTCCGGGCCATGAACGACTTATCTCAACATTTAGGAGTCCTTTCCATTTCACAAGGAACTCTTGAATATCGCATCTTAGACGTCAAACTCGATGGGTTCTCTCAGTTAGGACCTCCTGCACGTGCTTCTACGTGGTATCCTTCATGATGACTTGAGGTCTTGACACTTCATTGCTGTCATTTTCGTTCGGGTCGTGATGGTAAGGCTTCAAGCTACTGACATGGATCACTGGGTGGATCCTCATCCATGAAGGCAAGTTAACCTGGTAGGAGGTTTTCCCAACTTTATCTATCATATCAATGTGTCTCCTATACTTTCGCACGAGGCGTTGGTGATGATTGACATGAAAGAGAAATTGCTTCGATCTCAGCTTAATGAGGACTTGATCTCCTGCTTCGTATTCTAAGGGGCGGTGCTGGTTGTCTACTTATTTCTTCATGTGCTTGGACGCTTTCTCCAAATAAAAGCAGGCTACTTCTTCATATTGCTTCCACTTTTTTGTAAAGTTATACGTTTGGGGGCTCTTTTCCACATACAAGTGGTCAAAGGTGGTTAAAATTGAATTGAGCAACGTCTAACATGTCGACCCAATTTTTCTATCTTGTATTGATAAAGGGTGCATGCACTCTTCAAGCATACTATTGAACCACTTAGTTTGACCATCTGTTTGTGGTTGATAACTAGAAGAAATATTCAAATTAGAAACCAAAAGCCGAAATAATTATGTTCAGAACAACCCAGTAAAACGTCCATCTTGATCGCTCACGATACTTTCTAGGACTCCCGATAATTTAACGACATTCTTGAAAAATAGCTAAGCTGTCATCTCAGCCGAGCACATTCTCGAAATGGGGATAAAGATTGCATATTTGGAAAATCGGTCAATGATCACGAGAATAGCTTCAAACTCTCTTACCTTTGGGAGATGGGTAATGAAGTCAATAGAGACGCTCTCCCAAGGTCTTGTTGACACATGCAGGGGTTTCAACAACCTACTATTTTTTTTCTCTCGATCTAGTCTTGTTGATAGATAAGACAAGTCTTTGTGAATTTCATGATATCATCACGAAGGTTTGGCCAATAATCCCCTCGTTTCAACAGCGCGTACATCCTTTGTCAACCTGTGTGACCCGCCCATAGGGTGTTGTGGCATTCTTCTAATATCACATTTTTTAGGTTTCTCGAACGGAGCATATAAAGTTGGTTATCTTTGGTTAATAGAAGGTCGTCTTCTACCTAAAATTGGCGAGTCTTCCCTTGTTTAGCTAACTGAATGATGCTTTGAGCTGCCTGGTCGTTATATATGAGTTGACGTATCCTTTCTAGTATTGTTCCATTGAGCCTACTTGCTTATAGTTGAGCTAACATGCACAAGGCCGCATGTTTGCTTTTCTGACTCAGGGCTTCGGCAGCTTGTTTTGCGCCAAAGTTTATGTTTGAATTGGAAGTCAAATTCTGCTAGGTATTCCTGTCATCAAGCCGGATTCAATGATAGCTTCGGCTAGTTAAAGAAGTGGTAAATGGAACAATTATCGATCTTAATAGTGAACTTGGCCCCTACGAGATATTGTCTCGAGGCTCTCACATAGTGGACCACGACTAACATTTCTTTCTTAGAGGCAACATACCTCTTTTCTGTATCATTCAGTTTTTTGCTTTCGTAAGCGATTGATTGGTTTTTTTGTAGTAGGACGTCACCTAAAGAAAAAACAAAGACGTCAGTTTCGACCTCTAAAGGTTTGGTGACATCGACAATTTTGAGTACAGGTCCATCATGGCTTTCTTCAAATCTTCGAAAGCTGCTTGACATTCTAGAGTCCAATTTCATTTCAGTCCCTTCTTTAAGAGATCGGTTAGAGGTCTAGTCCACCTTAAGAATCCTTCGACGAAATGCCTATAATAGTTTGCTAATCCAAGGAAGCAATGTAACTTTATAACGACGGTTGGTACTTTCCAATTGTATAAGGCCTTGACCTTCCATCCTCCATGCCTATCTTTCTGCATTTGATCACATGTCCTAAAAATTTATGCATTCCTGGGAGAACTAGCATTTTTCTATGTATAACTAGTTCCTCTTCAACTTCTCGAAGATGAGTTGTAGGTGTATTTGATGTTCCTCCATGGTTGAGCAATAGACTATGATGTCGTAGAGGTAGACCACCACGAACTTGTTGAAATATTCCTAAAACACTTTCTTTATTAGAGTTGAAAAAGTAGCAGGTGCGTTGGTGAGACCAAAAGGCATTATGATGAACTCAAATACCCCATACCTGGTCACCACATGTGGTCTTTGGTTCGTCCCCTTTTGTAATTTGGACTTAATAGTATCCTGATCGCAGATCTAGTTTCAAAAAATATTTCGATCATAGAGGTGATCAAATAAATAAGTTATGATTGGTAAAGGATATTTATTGCAGACAGTGATTTTGCTGAGAGCTCTATAGTCGATACATAGGCGAAGGCTGCCATCTTTCTTTTTCTGGAATAAAACTGGGTCCCAAAAGGGGCCTTAGCAGGTTGAATGAACCCTGCACTTAAAGAGTTCGTCCACTTGTTCACGTAGCTCGCCCAATTCAGAAGGACCCATCCTATAAGCATTTTTGGTGGAAGGTTTGGTCCCTAGCTGGTAGCAATTTGATTTCATGATCAAAGTCGTTAGTAAAGAGTCAGCATAACATTACGATATTTCTCTAGAACACGTTGAATTTATGTAGGGGCGACTTATTTAGTGACACCATTTTCCATCATTGGGATGACCATGAACATTGGTTAGTAGTGAGCGAGCCCTCTTTTCAGTTGGAGGTTCGAGATAATCTTTATACCATTCGGTTCTTTGATAACGGCTTGGACGACAGTAGGGCTTAATGTCGTGATGACCAAGCATATAGCTAGAGGCATCGAGATGACTTTATGTTCTAAAAGGAACTTCATCCCTAGGAAAACATCAAAGTCATCCATCTTGTCAATCATGAAGTCCACATGTCCTTCTGAAGCCCCAATCTTTAACGTTGCTCTTCTAGTCACACCTATAATGGGCAACGCGGCTGAATTAATGGCTTTCATCTTCCAAGTATCTCGATCTCATGGTAGGCTTAGTCGATGCACCTCACTCTCGATCATAGAATTATGGGTGGCTCGAGAGTCGACCATGGTACTCTTTGTTAACTTTTGGTTAACCCACACATCGACGTACATGAGCCCATGTTTTAATAGCTCTTCAGACCTGACCATTTTATTTTGTAGGGTAGATAGAAATTTAAAGGTTCCCACGTGAGGATTTTCGTCTACATATTTTTGTGGCATACTTGACTCAACAAGTTCAATGGTTGCCTCGACATTAGTGTCAAATGTGGCTTGGAAGGCCTGAAGCGCTACCCTTTTCAAGCACTCAAATGTCTGATATGCCTCATTGCATATAATCTAGCTTGGGGGTCATTTTGGTATGGCCTTCACCCTTGGCATCCTCCCCTATGTTGGAAGGGTCTTTAGTCTCCCCCGTTCGGTTTATCTCCCCTACCACTTTTAGGCGAGGTAGAAAAAGTGGTATCTTTCGTGTTGTTCGAGGAACCATGATTCTTTCTTGCATCTTGAGAAGCATCAACATTCATGTCATAGTGTCGTTCCGCCACTGAATAGGTAGTTGCAAGGTCTTGTAATCTCTTTTCGTATAGCTTCTATTTTGCCTACCGTTTCAAGCCTTCGACAAAACATAATACTTTGTCTTTCTCGAACATATCGCGTATGTCCAACATTAGTGTTGAGAACTGTTTGACATATTCTCCAATGTTGCCGGTCTATTTCAACTCCTTTAGCTTGCGCCTTGCCAATAGCTAAATGTTTTCAAGGAAAAATTGTGATCGAAGCTCTTACTTTAATTTTTCCCACGATTCAATGATACACCTACCTTGTTTGATGTCCGTAATTTTAGATTTGTCGAACGATGTATTCGTGGCTCGTATGCATTGTTCTAAATCAAATATGAATTTTCTAGAGTCTTGGCTTCGCGAGCGCCACTGAAGGGTTTTGGCTCTTGGACTTCAACCTTGTTCGACTGCATTGTGCCTCCATTCTGGCCATGATTCCCCACTGCTTTCATGGTGAGGTTAGCTTGTTGCTTAGGTCTTCTATTTGCGCTTTTACATCCTCCGAAAGATCGGTGACCATTTGAATTATCATCTTCTGGAAGCTATCCAGGACATCGACACGCTCCTCAGCACTACATTAAACATGCCCTAATTAATAATTTAGTCATAAAAATTTGGCTCAAAACTAAATAGAATAAAAGGAATTTGTTCTAAATAGCAAATTATGACATCCATATTATAATAAATTTTTTAAAATGTTTAAAAAATATTTCAACTTAATGTTTTCATTTTTCAATCATAAATTAGATTCAAAACTATATCAATTTTAGTTGATTGAATTCTATAATCCATTTTAAAGCTATCTATTTTTTTTGAATTTGAATTTTTTCTAAAATTGCTCGATTTTTTAGAACATATTGCCCCTTTTTTTTTGCTCATTAAAATCCACTACTAAAAATGTACTTTTCCCTCGTCTTAATTGCTAGAAATTTACAACGCCTGTGAGAATCTTCCATATTTGATCGATTATTGCTTTTACACACTTTTTATATCGCTCGACCCTAGTATGAACTCTTGGACCGACATTCCGTCCACACAGCCAGCTACCCCTTCAATCTGATTCGTCTTGGCCTCAATCTCGTTCACTCGAGATTCCAAGAATCTTGTAATCAAGAACTTCTACTTGGTAGAGTAAATGCTCTTCTATCTCAACCAGTTGGTCAGATTGCGATTTACGAAGTTGCTTGTTAGCAGACATAATTGAGGAAGCAACTTTCTTAGAACCATTTCGGCTCTAATACTAACTATCACAGTCATAGTTCGTTAAGCGAAAAAGTGAACGTGTCGGGCCCGTTCTAGCATATGAATGGGCTTCACGGGAAAATTTTAGAAAGTCATTGGCACCAACGGGCTCTCTGGAATACCTTCATCTCGACTCTCGGGAAAAATATTTTGAAAAAAGGATTTTAGAAAACATTTTGAAAGGTTATATGTCGCGGGCAGTTTACAGGAATTAAGACCAAAACTTTTAACATATAACTTGTTGGGAGCTCACTAGCCCGTATAGTACATTCTGGCACTTTGTTGATATGGCAGACTTGTATATCAAAATGGAGAGAATTCATACAGGGTGTCGCGACACACAAAAAGATAAGGGCCAAGAGGCAACGACATAAGAAAATGCTACACTAGAAAACATGATGACGAGGGGTTGTGAAGGCATACAGTCATGGGCAACAAGCCTTGGACAAGCATGCATAAGATGTCAAGGCATATGGCCATAGACAGTCATGGGCAACACGCCATGGCCATTCCTTGGACAAGCATGACCCTAACACTAGAAGTCCACGGGGGTTGGCCAAAGTATGTCGGGACCCCCCAGGGGTCGGCTAAGGTAGGCCACAACCCTAGGGGGTCGGTCAAGCCCATTCTAACACCCAGAGTCAACCAAAAGAGGTCGAGACCCCCCGAGGGTAGGCTAAAAGAGGTCACAACCCCTAGTGGGTCGGCGAAGCCCATTCCTACCCTCAGAGGTCGGCCAAAGGAGGTCGAGACCTCTCGAGGGTCGACTAAGCCCATTCTAACCCCCAAGGGTCGACCATGTCCTCATAAGAGTCGGCCAAGGCCAATGCGACCCTCTCTGAGGTCGAGAATAGTAGGTTTGACTCCCCAAGGATTGACTGTGGAGGTTAGGACTCTCTCTAGAAGCTGATCGAGTCTAAGTGATGACTCGATCTGCTAATAACGGCCAGGAGTTACGTCGAGAGGGCTAAAACCCCATTTAAAGGCGAGTCATGGAAGTGAGGACCAGTAAGGGTTGACCGAGACCAAAGCCGACCTCTAAAGAGATTGGTAGAGTAAGAAGAAATCCACATGTTGGTCATCGAGGTTAGAACTCTCCTGTGGACGAATCGGCCAAGTCCAAGTAACCTCTAAGACCAATATGCCATAATGTAGCAATGATCGAACGAGAAGTCCTAGATCCCCAAGGATATGCCGTGGAGGTTAGGACTCTCCCCCAAGAGTCAACTTAGTCCAAAGTAATAACTAGATCCGCTGATAATAGTCAGGAGTTACGTCTAGAAGGCCATGGCCACCCTTTAGGGGCGAGCCCTAAAGGTGAGGATCCATGAGGGTTGACCGAGACCAAAGCCGACCTCTAAGGAGATCGATCGAGTGGCAGGCCTTAAGAGGATGGGTCGTGAAGGTTAGAACTCTCGTCTGGATGCAACCAAGTCCATGTAACGTTTGGGAACGTTGCACCGTTTGAGTATAGTGTTCTAGAGTTAAACCGAGAAGGCCACACTCCTAAGGGGTTCATTGTGGAGCTCGAACCTGCAAAGGTTGATTGAGTTCAAGTAACTTCCAAGTCAAGGTCGTTACACCTCAAAGGGTTACGGCCTGGAGTTAAGCTGGTATTCATTTCCGGTTTAATAACGAGCATTTCTAACAGCTGACCATTAAGCCACCATTAAGTGAGCCACATCGGTTACAAGACCGACTACTATAAGAAGTCACACTAGTAAAGCATAGGTGGCGGGCATAAGCCGACACTTTTCAAAAGATGTCGGACAGATGACTGTTATAAATATCAGTGACATTAAAGACATTTGGTCACGGGCATAAATGATGACCAGCAGAAACCGTCACTAAAAATCTTTGGTGACAGTTTGTACCTAACGCGTGCACCAAAGGTCTTTGGTGACGGTTTTTGCCCGTCACGTATTCTCTTTTGTGACGGGTGCTCGACACCAATTAGCTCGTCACCAAATCCACCTTTTTTTGTTTGTGGGGGGGGGGGGGGGGGGGGGGGGGGGGGGGGGGGGGGGGGGGGGGGGGGGGGGGGGGGGGG